>VZTO01017335.1:177365-204742 GCA_013400615.1 Syrrhaptes paradoxus | reverse complement strand
CAGGAGAGATGGGGAGGCACTCTGCATCAGGGAGTGCAGTGAGAGAACAAGGGGTAATGGGTATAAGCTAAAAGAGGGTAAATTTAGACTAGACATTAGGAAGAAATTTTTCACTATGAGGGTGGTGAGACACTGGAACAGGTTGCCCAGAGAAGCTGTGGATGCCCCATCCCTGGAGGGGTTCAAGGCCAGGCTGGATGAGGCTTTGAGCAACCTGGGCTAGTGGGAGGTGTCCCTGCCGATGGCAGGGGGGTTGGAACTGGATGATCTTTAAGGTCCCTTCCAACCCAAACCATTCTGATTCTATGATTAGCTGCAGAAGGAAACTGGAAGCAAAAGGCAGCACAATACCCAGCGACCCTTGAGGATCCAGAGCATCCTCCCAGGACATCTTGCCAGCCTGCCGCACTGCGTACCCTTGGAAAAACCCCACATTCAGCTGCACAGCTGTCAGGTAGTCCCCCAGTTACTTCTGCACAAATAAAATGATGGGAGCCAACCCCAAACCTGAGAACTGGAAGCGATGGAGCATCAGAGCAATCCCATAGCTGCACGTTACTTGCTCTCATTAAGCACAACACTCCTCCAAACAGCACCCTGAAATGTCTTTTCCACACATGCTTTTGCATTAAACCGGTGACACCATGCTATGGGATAGCTGGTCTTTATGGAAAAGGATCAGAAGGGCAGGGTGGGTTTACATTAAAAGCAGCATCTTTAGACAGATTCAAACAGATTGTCCAAGCTCTATACGAACAACTCAAATTCTTAATATACCCAATACACTGGAGTGATGGTCCTAAATAAGAAAAAAGCACATGCTGTGCTCAACAAGAGTTACCTTGTTTGTTCTCTTCCATGTTAAACCACCCAGTCTTGCACATTCTTAACACAATTATCTAGCAACAGTCCCTGCCTGTATGTTTGGCTACATATTTTACATATTGCACTGCAGAACAGAGAGGTACTGAGAAAAAAAAAAAAAGTATAAACGTGTGAAGCTAAATTATACATATTTAAGCAAGCACATGCCTACCTGAAATACTTGCCTCACACTCAAATTCATGTTTTGTAGGAAAGGCATTGTGATATTTAGTCTGCTTAAATAAATATTTATTAATCTCAATATAAAAGATCGGACACCAAATTTCTATGAGCTGAGCACAGTTCGCGCAGAAGCCAATAACAGCTGCTTTCAGACTTTGCAGCGTTGGAGTTTGCCAAATGGAAGTGACAAGTCTGGACCACTAAGAAAAATGAAGCCATTTGGTAAGTTATATGCTGCGTAATAAACAGTCTGTCAGTTTGCTTCTAATCCCCCCTCTTCCACAAAGATTTTTTCTTCTTTTTTTTTTCCCCTCCTTTTTCCTGGTGCATTCTGCAGAGCGTGCTCATATTATAAATTCAACAGAAGCTACTTCAGCTCTGTGGACCACACACCATGGACAACTTAGACAGGTCATTGTTACCTAAACAGAATTTGGTTTTTTTGTTTGCACTGTACATTTCCTTTCTGTTTTGACAGCATGTTTTTAAAAGAGGATGTTGCTCTCCTTAGAGCTTTGAAGAAAGCTTTACAATGAAAGGAAAAAAATAGAAATTCTGTGACAAGACCACAAAAGTGAAGCCTTGCAACTTCTCGTTTCTTCCCATGACATCTGTGGGTAGTCCTGTTCATAACGCCTTTGTTCGGGGCCGATTTACCCGAGACAAGACACCATTCAGAGTCTATTCCAGGAACTATGGAGGAAGTCGAAGGAGGATGCATCTCATTTGTCAGCTATCGTGACATTGCTGCTTATGATTAATACAAGACGTTAAGAGAGCAGAGTGTATTTCCTCCAAGCATCCTCCATCTCAGCCCCTTTTTGTACACGCTGGACAGGGTGGGGATAGCAAGGCTGCCACGACAGACGGCTTGCCAACTGCGCAATGAAGGAAAACATCTTATATTCAAAAAAAGAGCTTTGATTGCAGCACACAACACAGGTACAGGAATAAATCCTCACCGATCCTTGGGTCTCAAAATCAAGGCAACCTTTGGGAAGTAACGAAATATAAAAATTGCAGAATAAAGTTTCTAGAAATTCCTCAACATTATGTGAAAGGAGAAAAGCTTTTTTATTTTATATTCATTTTTCCTTTTTGTCTATTTTTCATCTAGTTATTGCTTCTAGGAGCTTATCAACAAAACTAGCCTGCTCAAATTGGCAAAAACCCAGTACACTCATTTTCTTAAGCTTTTCTTATCAAAACGTACCAACACAAGCTGTACATTCTGGATACAAAGCCCTTACAACACCTACAATAAATAACACCGCATTCGCGACTGGTTAGGTCAGTCCTGCAGCCTTCTTGCAGCCTCCTCTCTAGTCCGTACTCGGGTCAACCAATTCTTGACATGGAGAGGCTGTCAAAGACTCCACAGCACTTTCCTGCAAGATCACCTCAGTGGACCACCTTGTCTATTCCTATTTGCTGTCACTGAACATAACCCTTGTCAAAAAAAATCCCCAAGGAAACAACAGGATTTTTTTTTTTTTACAGGGTATTTTTTACAAGTATTTTTTCCAGGGTGAGCTTAAATTATCCATCAGACTTTGGCCAGGCGTTCTTTCCATAAAAGAAAGCGTTCCATTTTTGATGGGAAATATACTAACTACCCCTTCTATAAAAAATTACATTGTCTTCCACATCATATTGTTATATTCCCTGCTATTTACCTCTCACTTTTACCTCTAGTAACACCTACAGAGCAATTACCAACAGGAACAGAAGCCCCAGATTTTGCCTTCACTCTTCCGGCTCACCCAGGATGCTGGATATGATGCCCGGTCCCTGAAGCTGCAACATGCCCATGACTCATGGAAAGGGGCTGGAAAGGAAAACCAGGTAAAAGCAGGTCTGCTGGCACAGCCGCACATCGACGTCACAGGAAGGCGGAGGTTTTGCTTCAGCATTCCCCAGCCGGTGTGAGTCAGCCGGTGTGCCCACTGCTTCTCAGGAGGGCTCTGCCGCCTTTCAAACGCAAGGCTGAAGGATGATTTATGGGTGTTTGTCCAAGGGTGCGGTTAGACAATGCAATTGAGCAAGCTCCCTACGCTCGCTGGCTTGCCCTGCTCCCTCCTCTCCATCCCCACTCCTCCCTCTTTGCTGTTTTTTGGATTGGGTTTCTAACACATCAGCAAACTGCCTGTGTTTACTGTGCAAACAGATGAAGGGCTGAACTGATACAAGGGGCAGAGCAGAAGCCTGCATCTGGAAGCTGATGGGGAAGGAGGAAGGAGCAAGACTTGCCCCTTTAGGCAGAAGCCAGCCATCAGTTTGAAGTTTGACTTCAAAAAGCGCATTCTATATTCTAGTTAACATCTTAATATATGCATTTTGTTTATCTCGTTTCCATTTGCAGTTCTAATTACTAACCCTTCAGAGTTAATAATATAGCACTTAACCCAGAAGGCTGAACTGCTTTAGGCACATTTTTTACTTCCTGATGTAAGCTACAAGGGTGGCAGCCACAGGTCCACAGCATTTGTGAGCTCCTGCTCCCGCAGCGGCTGCCGTGCAGGCTGGGCACTGCAGGACCCTTTTACAACACAGCAGGAAAACCAGCGCCCCACAGAAATCCCTGGAGGTTCTCCTGGGGTTCCCTGTCAGACAGGGAAGGACTGTGCTCAGGATTGCTTTTTTTCCTGCACGTTGCAAAGCTGAAGCATCTCCTGGCACAATCAGACCGATGGGATGGGATGCATTATTGCAAGAAGGGGCTGAGGGCATAGCGACATCAGCAAACCCCGCTAGGGCACAGACCAACACACAGAGCCAGAACCACGCTCCATTAAATGTTCATGTGTCACCTTCTTAATACACACACACAATCACAATTCACAGCAACACAGCCTTCACAGCGAAGCTGTTCCTTTCCCCTCGCCAGGGATGTGTAACAGTCTGTCGGGAGCAAGACCAGAGCCCATCCTCCTGCCACCCTCCCTCCCCCGGGCTGGCAGGGCAGCCCAGCCTCTCTGGCTCAACCAGCCCTCTTATACACAGCTGGCACCTCTGACCATTTCCAAGACATTAGCATTTTCCTAAAATAGTACTAATTTTACATAAAACGACCAGCATTGCAACCATGCCATACATTTTCAATACCACTGAATAAAGGTGTGGTTGAAGTTTACAAAAGGTACAGAAAGGACACCAAGATCTGGTGCTGCTGGGCAGGAGTGGAGCTCTCCCGTGGCTGCACGGTCTTTGCTCCCCAAACTCCTCTACCTCCTGGCTGAGCTGGAGCCTCCCTGCAGCCACTGGACAGGACAGACAGACACAGTCTAGCATGAAGACCAGTGCTGAGCTTTGTCTGCCTTTCTGCTTGCAGGACCATCAGTTTGGCATCTCTCCAGCTCCCATTCAACCATTAGAAAAACAGAGAACGGTGATTTACTCAAAGGAGTCCTAATCCTCCTCTGGTTAGGAACTGGAAGACCAGTTGAAAAGCTATTTGGAGCAGGATGACACAGCCAAAGCCACCATACATTTCCCTGAGAAATTAGGCTTCTCCATCCTCAGGGCATGAGCCTGGACAGACTGCTGGACACCTTCAGCTTTGGGGGTTCTTTACAGTACTAGACGTCTGCCGTGCTAACAGCATGCAAAAAAGAAAGGTCCAAGGGGAGCCCTTGTCAAATCTGAAAGTAAACAAGCTTTATTGTCTAAAACTCATTCCAGATCACCAGCACAGCCCCACGTAGTGACTCTGCAGCAATGCTCATCCCTGCCAAGAAAGTTCATCTATTTGGATGGAGTAAGCGCTCAAATCCAACAGAAAGAAAAAAAAGAAAAGAAAAAAAAAAGAAAAAAAAGAAACACAGTCAAACACAGTCACGTTTGGGAGCACAAGAGGTGGAAATTAATGCGAAACAAAAGAGCCCAAACCAGGCAGCAAGTTATAAACACCAAATATTGAAATTCCAATGCTGACCTGCAAATTTCACGGTTAATACGATGCAGATCCCTTTTCTGCAGTTGGGTTAAAAGTGCACAGCCCTCTCCTAGGCAAACCTCCAAGGAATTTTAAAGCTTGAATGAAAATACTAATTACAACATACTAAAAACAGAGCGAGGAAGTGTGCAAGATGACTTTCGAGCACCACGAGGAAGAGAGGAGGAGATGGTCCAGCAGGTCCAAAGCCCACAGCAGGGGCACGCACACAGTGAGAGCGGCTTGTGAGGACGTTAACTCCTTCCTAATGAGACCCGCCAACCCATAAAAGATCCAAGTGCTCCTGAGGTCTTGCGTCATACCTGTTAGGGTGATGCCCCTGCGCTTAAGCAGGTTAGAAAGGCATCCTTAAGAAGGGCGGCTGTTCATACCCAATATTTGGCACAACCAGCACAGCCATTCTTTCTCATAATTACAGGAAGACTATATCTTAGCAGCTGTTTTTGCAGGGGAAAAAAAAAAGCAGACATTCAGTTTTTAACCAACAAAATCCCTCACGAGGTTAACTGAAAGTGTAAACTGAATTCCACGTTAAATTATCCTCTGTATGCCAAAGCCACAACATCTAGTACTCGTTATTACTCTTTCAAAAGAAACAGTCCAGAGTTTACACACACATATATGTTCTGAGGAGAATATTTTATAAACCCCACAAAAACATTTACACAAAATAACTCAATTTAGGCCAGCAGAGTAAATCTCTCACACACAAAATGTCAGCCAATTAAGCTTTTAGCAGAGCACCAGGGAGACCGATTTTAGAAAGCTAAGCAGGTTTCTCAGTCTAGGAATGCCTGAAATCTGTTTATTCTCAGTCAACAATGGCTTTCTGCCTTCTGCCAATTACTAAAGTAGTGGGGGAAAAAAGGATTTACTCTCTGCTTTTACAGATCAGTTGGCTTAGCAAAATCCAAACTCGTACACAGGCGCCTCGCAACTCTTCTCATTAATGCGAGCAGGCGACAACAAAAAAAATTGCTCTACTTTCCCCCCTGTCCTCAATCTGCTTATCCTTTCTTGCTGACAGCTGGAAACAGCTAGTCCTGCTGCGGCATCCTTCCCCCTCCTGTCCATAGCCGGGATCTCAGGAAGAGCTGGTGGGCAAGAACGCAGCAACGGGCTGGCCATCAGCTCCAGGGAGCACCCTCAAACATACGGACCTGACCAGCCATACCACAGGCTTCAGGACTGGAAAAAGCCCCAGGACGAAGCCCCTCGAGGCCAAAACACCCTTGCTGCCAAATGGGGAGGGTTTGCTACTCTGCGCCCTCATCCTTCTCCTCCCCCTGCTTCCCCCTTCTTTCCAGCTCCAGAGTCACCCTGCACATCCCACCTCCCCTTCTCCATCCCACACCCCACCTCCCCTTCTCCACTGGCTCCAGTCTCACCAGACGTCTCCATGGGCCAAAGCAATTGATTAATCTGACCCACACAAAAAATGCCAAGCATCATACCTTCCCCAGACAGCAGCCCAACCCTCCCTGGCTCCTGTCCTCAGCTCCTTCAGCACTCTCATCTGGCACAAAACCACCCCTCTGCCGGTGGCGCTTGTTTCCCACCAACCCTACGCCTGGCCCTTTCGACAAAGCCAAATATGCCAAATATTGCTGTTGGGGTTGGGAGAGTTCATTTACTGATGAACTTGGAGCAGCACTTTGCAGGCATCTTGTACTCATTAAAATTATATTCTTCTTGTCTGTGCTTCTTTCCAGGCTGAAGAAAAGGTTTGAAAATAACCGTGTCTTGGAAAGAGTCCCAAATAAATTTCCATTTCCCAAAGGACAGGTTTTCTCCACGGCAAGTAGTGGAAATTTGCAACAGTTTAGTAAAAAGAGGCGGCTCTACCTCTGGCCAATATCATGTATTATCTGGATGTCATCAGAGGTCCTGGAAAGTAGCTTATTCCTGGAATGCCTGGAGGCTCTATAGCACATATGATGCTTAACAAATATTCCAAAACACACTAACTTATTCAACTTTCACTCAATAACATCAAATTTCTGAATTAAAAAAAACAAACCAAAACACAAACTTAAGACACTTCACCTTCTCCTAATCATAACACTTTTAGAAAACCCAAGTAAGCACTGAAAAGCAAATAAATAGATGAGCACACACAGTTCTTCCCTTACCTTAGCAAAACACTGCAGAGATGATTGAGCTCTAACAGCTACAACTGTGTCTTGTGTTTGTTTTCCACCTTCAGTTACTACAGATATCCTTCCCTAGGAGCATTTATTTTGAGTGACATCCCCTAGGACTACCTAGACCCGCAGGAGAAAAAACACTGCCTACAAAAGTTATCTACCAACTACCAGCAAAATGTGGCAAAAAAAACTCTGTCTGTGATTCCCCCCCAGCCAAGCACTGGCAGAGGAGAAAATGAAAGTTTCTCTGCATGTTCTCCGCATATAAGACAGAGGTACTACCACGTCCCTGCAACGCTGCAGCTGAAACAACAAAACTGCCCCAGCCAGTGAGGATCATAGATAGATACTCGCGAAGCATCTATAACTGGGATCTACATCACTAAGGATGAAAAACCAATTCTCACACAGTGTGAACCCAAGTTGGCTTGTGAAATGCAATCAAGACACTTCTTGATCTATATAGGTGAGTGAGCAAAACAATCAATCATTTTGTGGAAGAACATGACAACAAAAATCTTCAGCAAAACTGAAAAATAATCTAAAATTCATATAGATTTCTACGCTTTTTTTTTTAAAATAAGGAAAAGGAGACTATTTCATAGTAACGAGCTCATCATGCCAGCTCTAGAGGAAGTACGCTGTCACCCTGGGTTTGACGGGGACAGCTCCTCAGAGCACCTTGGAGTAATATCAGGATGCTCTGTGCCTCCAGCTTTGAGCCCAGGACATGTGGGGTTCTGGGAATTAAGAGAGTGCTCGCAGGCATCTGAATGGCAGAAGGAACTGCCCACGGGACAGCCAGGGCCAACAAGAGGATGACTGGCCCACAGTATCTATATTAAATATAACTGAAGAGCTTACGAGGCACGGTGCATACCAGGTGCGGTTACCGATACCAGGTATTTTTCCACCCAAGCTACTCAGTAGCATGAAAACAATTCATCCCACGGAAATTATTCAGCTTTTATAAAATGCTGTAAAAAGTGAAGGGGAAATCCAGTTAGTCATCTGCCAATCCTCCTGTTGTGAAAACATCACAGATTTATACACTCTGAGGTTCCTTTAAAAGAAAAAAAAAATCATACCATAAATTTATTTGCTTTATTAAAGAAGACAGTTCTCAGTAAACCCTATCTCAGGGAGGATACTAGATTTTCTTATAAATGCCTCAGGATGAAGGAAACGATCTCATGAAGAAATGGCAAGGTATTCCCATACAAGGGTTTGCTATCCGGATATGATAAATTTTTGAAACCTCAGACAAAATAACACAGCAGCCTAATCTTCTCTTTCACTGCTGGTAACCTCAGACATAATATAACTCTATGGCCAGTTAAATCTCGCTTTGTTTAAAGGCTCTGATGACTGCACGGATCAGCCCAAGCCCTCCCAACCCCATGTCTCAGCATTGACTTTATTTCATGCTCCAGATTTCAGAAGGTACTCTTATTTCTTCCACAGCATTCCTTAATCTGCCTGAGGTTTTATTTATTTACTAAAAAACCAAACCAAACCAAACCAAACAACCCCCAAACAAACAAAAAAAACCCAACCAACAGGAAAAAAAAAATGCACCATGAAAAATAAAAAAAGGGTTGTTTTGAGAGGGATTTAAATTGCACTAGAGTCAGGAAATCAACAGTAAGTTCCCCAAGCAACTATGCTGTGCCCAGGCACTGTCACGGCGGGCAGTACAGTCACCCCTCTCCCTGTCTGCTTGAATGACACCCTGCACCTTGGCTTCATGCTGCAGCACATCCCTCACCCTGCCAAACCCATGGCTGCCCCAGGAGCAGCCCGATTCCGGAACGCTGGATTTCCTCATCCCTCTGCAAATGAAGGTTTGGCTCTTACCTCTGTGCTAGTCAGTGCTCACCATTTCCCCTCTCCTTTCCACGGATGAACCTTTGTCTTCTAACATCGCAGGAAGAAAAAGGAGTTGATGGCCGTGCAGTCGCTGGTGTACATCACGGAAATATGTTACGGAAGCAAAGGAGACTGGACCAATGCTCATCCTTTCAGAGCAGGATTCTCAGCTTTTCAAAACACTCAGTAATCGCTTGGTTAAATCTTCCACTATAGTTGAGTCAGAAGCCCCAGATTTCAGTAAAGGAAAATGAAAAAATACACCTCTTTAAGGGACTGACAGAAGGACTTTCCCAGAATGATATTATTCCAGCTCTTACTGCTCCAAAATAAAGTTCAGGCTTTCTCTAAAAGGGAAGCCTGAACACTGATTTGGACAGGGGCAGGGAAGCCAGAGTTTCTGTTTATAGACTAATCTAATTTCACGCCCTCCTCTTATTCTCACTACCCCTGTCTTAAAAATTCATGTTTTATTAGATTCATGAAACAGCCATAGCTCATAATGACCCAAGTCAGCCGATACCATCGATAGGGCGTTCTGGAACAAACACCAAGGCTAATTACATAACCCTTCCACCGCATTTTGTTTGCTGAACCCACACCTTTAAACTGCTTGCTGTATTACTGCAAAGAGTTCATCAGCAATAAGTTTATGCTCCTGAGTGACATTAACCTTTGCTCAAAATTGTCCCAAGCTGAAAATGGGGACCTGGTGCTGTTCATTGCAGGAGGCACCACCAGACTGCGGGACGGTGAGGAGATGCAGCAGCACCCCTGCCAACAAGAGCGAGGAGAGCCCCACATTCCCCACGCCACTGCCCAAACCTCAGCGGGGACAGGGACAGGCTCCTCTGTCCCGTAATTGGCTCATAAATTAAATTTGTAACTTGAAATGGGAAGGGGTCGAACCGAGCTACCTGTGTTTTTAAATGCTTTTTCAAACCCAGGATTCCTGGATCAATCATGAATTAACCAACAATGATGTTGGGATAAACGTACACCATCGGCAGTGAGTATGCTAAAATAATTTTAAAAGTAAACTCAAGTCCATATTTTTTCTTCAAATTGCTTTGCAAGTGCAAAAAAAGGCATGGTAGATGGGAAATAAGTGCACAGTGAGGCACTGATAAAACATACTCACTTTCTGTCCCACAACATAAAAAAATAGCTTGTTCAGCAATCCAAAGAAAGACCCAAAGAGGAAACAATAAGCATTCCTGACAAGAGAGTTGTTTTCATAGAGCAGAGAGGAGAAACACATTAACAAGACCAAAAAAAAAAAGCCCTAAGCTGCATTTCAGAGCAAAGCTTCACGATACGCTCTGTGGTTTTGCTAACGTGAAGAACGCTCCTAAAACCAGAAGCAGCAATTAAACTCTCCAGACAATCACAGCGAGTCTGGAAGAAGCAAGAAATCTGCAAATTTAAACCCTCCACGAAGGTACTGAATTCGAAGAGATCTCTGCCTGAGCAGGAGCAAGCACGTGGGGAACGGGAAGCGAAGGACAAGGCGCAGCAGAGCCACGCAGGACCCGCTTTGTCAGAAGCCGGCAGCAGGGGAATTCACTTTGCTGATAATAAAAGAGAAGTATTTTAATCTCTTTCACAAGCATAATCACGGAAACAACTGAAAGCCATGACAGACCAATTGAGGGCTCCTTTACTGGAAACAATGCTTTTTGTTTTTCTAAAGCTTGCTTTTTCAGATCTTCTAAGGAAAGGGAGACACATTGCAGATTTGAAAGGCGAGGGAGCTGTTTAAAATTAATTTCAGCTCCAGTTGCTGCAGAAAAGGAAAAAAAAAATCTTATGGTATTCAGCCATTTGCTTCAAGGGCTGCCTCGCAGAAACACGTTCGTCCCTGAGCCACCTCGTGTCCACGTGGGCTTGTCCACAGGGTTGAGTGTAGTCTTGTTATTAGTATGCTTTAAACCTGGGAAAGGCTTCAGGAAGACAGACAGATTACCCCCTGAGCGCACGTTTCAAGAAACTATATCCAGCTATTCTGTTGTGCACAAACAGCTATTTTGTCTTTCAAGATCAAAACACAAGCAAACAAATAAACAGAAGGCGATCCAACTGGAAAGATATTTTTGATGGGAGGAAAAGCCTTTGCTAACCAACCATTAGAGAATGCCAAACTGTCTAACACTCTGCAGTCTAATGCAATAAAACGGTAACTTTAAAGGAATATACATGCACTTCACTCACTGATTTTAAATGGTTCAGCTCATCTATTCTGCAAAGGTTTGCCCAATACCATCCCAACAACATTCAGTCTCCCGGTAGGGATGTCAAACACATCCTATCTATGCTCAAGGGATGCATCCATCACCAAAAATGCACGTGTGAGGGATGTGCTGGTGCACAAAAGCTCACAGGTCAAACAAATCCCATAGTCCTGCCTCACAAGACATGGGGCATCTCCCCAGCCCCAATGAGTCCAGGAGCAACCTTGAGGACCACAGACGACTTATGAAGAAAGCAGCACACCGCAACTGCTCGTAGCGGCACTAAGGCAATGCTAACCAAACTCGCACCACTGCAGAATAAATCAGCGACTGCCAATGCTCTCAGGCATGCTTCAAACACACCCCAGATCACCCACTGCAACCTTTGGTGCAAGGCAATCAATACAAACCTCCTAAAAAAATCCTCCTGAAGTGCACCAGTGTTCTTGCGTTTCCCTATTTAGCATTTCACATGCCTTTACAGAAGTTGCGCTGCTTCTTTACAAACAACAACATAATCATAAATTGCAAGATTATAACAGAGATGGTTTCCTTTCTTACATCCCATTGGGGGAACAAAGTCAAAAGTGCACCCCAGGGCTAAACTGAGTACAGTCCATCCAACAGAGAGCAGCAGAAATGATGCGAGGGCACTGCCAAAAACGTGTTACTTATTTCTGCAGGATCAGGGAGCCGTGACTCACCAACACCAACAGGCTGCCGCTGCTGCCTTGCTCAGGTTGTAAAGGGAATTTACCAACTCATAACACAGAACAGAGCTTTTTCACGCCATTTTAAGGTACCCCACTGTTGATAATGTCCAAAGTTTTGCGGGGCTCAAAATTTTCAAGGTGCTTTCTAAACTAATGACAGCGGAAAATAGGCCTTCAGAGGATTTAAGATCTTCTGGTGGGACAAAGGTAAGGGCATGAAATGAGAAAAAAAAATAGGAATGACTGTAGGAATGCCTATTACCTAATTAAATTTTTTAATGACTTAACAAGCGTTTAAACCCAAATCCACCACTTCTTGCTTGGCCTTTTTTTTTTTTTTTAAATTCCTCTAAGTCTGACAGAAACTTTTAAATGTTACATGTCTAGGCAAGAATCTTGTTTTTATTTAGTTTCCATTTTCTTTTTCCCTCAGATTTGCAAAGTATATTTCCCCAAAAGCTGAGAAACAAGGAGCATGATCAGGAGCCTTTTAAGCCCTGGTACCCACTGCAGACAGAGCTGGGATACGCAGACTGGAAGCGTCGCTTACAGGGTATTTAGCTCAAGGATTAGGGTATCAGTAGCTTTCACACAAGCATTTGTACAATGCTCCCTTTCCCATGTATCCAACAGCTCGCTCTTTCTGAAGTAATCCCACCAAAGAGAAAAAGTCAAAAATCAGAATGACATGGCTTGACCAAGAGAGGCATTTATCACAAAATACAAATTAAAGCTACCAATAGATCTTAGCATAGGAAAAAAGACATAATAATGGTTAGCTGGCCACCTTCTGTTTCTCTGCCACCCCCATTATTAAGCCATGAAACAAAACCTTTTATAGAGGAGAACCTAATGATCACTAAATATACCTTTAGTCTTTAATTTAAGCGAAAACTCTTGACTAAGTGCATAGAATTAGCTGAAAATAGCAATACAGCTGGCCACCTTTGGCAGATTCACAACCAATATGCTTCATCTTTTTGTAGCCACTTCCTTTTGCCTACACCACCTTCATTTAGCTGCCAAGTTGGAAAGAAGAGCGAATGTTGTGCTTCTTTTTAGAGACCGAGAGGAATTAATTCTTTGCATTCTCAGATGGAAAGGCCTCCATTCCAAAGTGCATAGGGTTTTAGTCCCTCAAATCTACCCACTATTTGTTCAAGGAACTCTCTCTAGGCTAAATTTACAGGGTACGATACAAAATAAAATTTCCTCCAAGACAGGCTTGCACTCAAACTTGCATCTACATTTCACTGTATGAAGAAAAACAAAAAGCAAATGAACAATGTGCAATATATATATATTTTTAATCCAGCTGTTACAGTGAAGCACGTTTTCCTTTTAACCATTCTTTCTTTAAATCTAAGTGGGGGTGTTAGTGAAGGTATTGTAACACAGCTTTTTTTACCCAAATCTGATTTCACAAATGCAACATCCATGAACTGCGAGGCTCCAAGATATCCTAAGTACAAGCTCTGCAAGGATGTTACCCGCTGTCCTGGCAGTAAGGCAACAGGCATGCAACACTGCTAGGTGACAACAGGAAAAACGGTGTTAAGATACGGGTCTCACAGGAAGAAACATCCCAACTAGCTATCCATTTTCTCAGTAGAAGGTCAACCTAAACAGTAATACACACACCAAACGTCAATGTAACTTTTCCCACAACTCCAGTTGACTAGTTTTGGCAACTTTTTGTGCTCTTTTTTGTCTCTGCTCTACTTCTCAGCACTTCCAGAAATGAAAAGTCACATATAACATATACAGCAAAAATTAAGGAATTGGCCGTCTTTACCCTCTACCAACTCATGATACACACAGTTTAAAACCAAAAGCTCTTCCAAAGGAATACACAACCAATTTTAAGACATTCATCAGGTCCATCAAGTGAAGTACGTAAGTAGCAATCTCCTTTCATAAATACGAAAGAGCGACAGAACAACATAATAAATATTTTGCAAAACCATGGCTGACAGTCCAGCCCAGTTGAGTCTTGCCCATCAACCAAAGAGCCACCAAGAAGAGGGGTAAAGTTAGCGTGGTTCAGGTACCTCTGCAGCTGCGCCTGTCTCCTTTGGAAAGCTGAGCCAGAGCCCAGCAGGGAAGTGGGTTAGAGGGGCAGCTCCAGGGCGGGAGTGCTGCACAAGTTATTCCTGGCAGTTGTGCCATGGGGAAATTAAAGATGCAGTCACACTTGCCTGCAAGACTTGGAAAGGACAAGCAGATCAAATACGGCTGCAAATTCACAGTAAAAAAAAAAAAAAAAAATCCTCCTGCCTTTACATGACGCAAAGCCAAGTAAACAATTTTTTGCCAATCCATGAAGCTCTGCGTGTCTCACTGTACGGCACATGGTGCTATTCTTTTCAAAGCCTCTGCTCTCCCCATTGCAGAGCCAGATGACTGAAGATATTCATAGTTGTTATTTTTCCGCCACAGAGACTTCCACCTTAGATCAGCACCAACCTTAACTCCATCTGGCTGCTGTAAGCAAAATGAATTTCGGCACCCCTACCACAGGAAATCACAGATAATATAACATATGCTCTCAAACGATACATTAATTGATAACATATTAACAACTATGTATACATCATTTCTGACCGGTTGTAGAAACAACACTGACTTGATTCTGCCTCATCAACCCACTGTTTTGTCCAAAGTCCTCAGCCCTGCTACACCCTTCATCCTCAAGATGCACAATCTCTAATTTACAAAATTTTAAAGCAATACTTCCTGATGAACTGGACCTATATGAAGTCATGGCTTTGTCAAATAAACTTCCATAATTCAGATGTTCAAAAGACAGAGGGCAGGCACTGCAGCCATTAAAAAAAAAAAAATAAAAAATGCTGTTTGCAGTCAGAGTATTGCAGAACTGTTTTAACATGCAAAACATAGAGAAAGAAAATTGATAAAAGAAATTAGAACAATTTGTCGTCTCCTGTGGTCTGAGAAAGCCAAGCTGATAATAAAAAATAGCATAAAAGGAAAGGAAAGAAAATCAATTTGAAACTTAAAGAAAAAAAAAGACAGACTCATTCAGCGTCTTCCTTATAGCACAGCAATATATTTTCTGGCCATAATCATGTCCAGCTTCACTCCACGCATAATACAACATTCCCTGAAGCTGCTTCTGGCACAAGAATGCACTGATTATAAAGCTTCATGTGACTTGCACCACATAATACCCAGGCATCTCTTTTAGGCTACGCAGCTCTTCTTTCACACTGTCCAACAGGAGAAGCTCTGCAGACCGAGAAGGAGATTGTGGGTGCTTGTCCTCAGGTCACCACCTTTTTTTGTTTGTTTGTTTCAGCTGTAAGAAACTGGGTGGAGAACACTAGAAAAACCAGACTTCTAAGCTAAAAAGGTGAACAACAGGATAGGATTTAACATACCATACAGCTGAAGAAAGCGTTTCACTCCAGTCTTTGATACCCATCTATGCAACTGTCCATCAAGGAAGAAACACAGCTGAGCAACAAGGCTATGCAAACATTTCCAGGTTCTAAAAAGATCGAGCCAGTCAAGCTTCCCCCCTGTGGTTTGCATGTCGTCATCGACATTGCTTCATGTTTGTATAGCCTTATAGCTCAAATATTTTTTATATGTCTTTGGAGGACGGGCGCACATATTTATGAGGTACAGCGATTGCTTCTTCGTGAGCAGTGCACAGACATGTGCACAACAGAGGTTCCCAAGACTGTAATCCTGTCTCCGACTAGAATGCTGGAAGAGAAAGAGAGAGGCAGGAAACCAAACTAACATACAACGGTACCGACATGTTTTATTAGGAAGGAGCTTATATAAATTAAACAACACCACAACAGCACAGCCTCCACAAATCCTCCCTGCTACAACTGATTCTGAACCAGCAACATTTCACAATGTTCCAATAAATGATCTAATTTTATCTATTTATTAAGTATCCTTCACCTTAAAAAAAATCCCACAATATGAAATTTTTTTAATGCTTATGTATCTCTCAGCTGACCCTTCCCTTCTCATTCTTCTCCCCTCCATCCAAATTACGTTGCAACATTGGGTATACTAGTTGGCACACAGGACTGAAAGTAAAAGAATCCCTTGAGGAAGAATTTACTGAGCAGAAATCCATTAAAATTCAACTGCCAGTTTCCACCAGATGAAGATCTTGCCTCCCAATTAACTGAAACCTGAGCAGGATGAAGGCAGAGCAGTGCACCAAAACTACAACAGAGCACCAGTAACGGAACCTGCGGTTCCTGCTGCCTTCCTACACCTAGATACCGGGAAACCAGAGCCATCATTGTCAAACACGGACACAAAGATCCAACATCAAGGGCACCTCTGAAGTTTGTGTTGACATTTTGTTTCTGGCCAGGACCAGTTCAAGCCGATGTAACATCTGTGAGTCTATCCTTAGAAGGTCTACTACAATTTTTGTATCTATCAGAAGCTTGGTTTGTAACTGCTTGATTTCCAGCTATCTTTTGGTTTCTCGGTGCTAATGAGCAGAGACAAGAGCATTTGCTACAACAGCCACAATATTTAATCCAAAATCAGGCTGTCTGCTGTTTACCTTCACGTCTGCTAGCACCAACTACATCCTCCTCTCCTACTTAATACCTATGACCTGGAAACACTACTGCTAACAATTTTTAAGACTAGCCCAGCAAACCTCCCACCCGGTGAGGGTAAAGCCACCACCATCACCACAGCCACCAGCGGCGAGAACATCTTTTCACAGGCTCTGGAACCCTTTGTCTTCATTACAGACATTTTTCTCCCTCTGATCCCAAAAGAGACTAAATAAATAAGATTTTAACTCACATCTACATGTGTTTCAAATTAAAATTCTAAAAACGGTCGTTTCCCCACATATTTCAGAAGCTGCCTATAAACAGCTCCTCTATTTATACAGTCCTAAAAGCAGGAGAGTCTCTTAGCCGTAAGACCAGATGAAAGCTGAACTCACGCCCACAAACTCAGAAGCAAAGCCAGATGTCAGATACCAAAGAATCAGACATCCATGCCAGCCCACGTTCTTCACACCATATATTTTTTTTAATTAAAATTATTATTTTACCACACTATTAGTATGTTCCACACTTAAGCGCAAAATCTTGCCTGCTCAGATACCGCTCTTGCCCTCCGGTGTCATGCGCAATATAAACCCAATTGCTGCCGGTGGGTTTGACAGAGCCTCTGACCTGACCCGCTCAGCTCTGCCAAGAGGCGAGGAGGAATGAAGAAGACAGGGGAACCACAGAATCCAGAGAGCCCTGGAAGCAGCAGGGACAGCCCTACACAGAAACTAATTTCTCAGCTTGGCCCGGCTCGTTTAACTCAAGCAGATTTAGAGAAAAAGCTACATTACCACAGTTGCTTCTGAGCCAACATTTACTCTGGCAGGCTATCATCAGAGCTATTGAAGTTTTTCTCTCTCTTTTTATCCTACTGAAGTGTTATAATAGGAGCAATAATACATTTACGTTTGCTTTATTCTTCCTTAGCACACAGTTCAAAATTCTATAAATGACACTGAAGTAGGTAACAGAAGCGTTTTGGCTGTACTGCTTACCTTCTCCAGGCAATCAGCCTCTCCTCTGTAGGCTAGGGCAAGCCACTTGATACCAGCTATTGACATTTTGATTAAACAGTGCTGCCTACAGAATGGAGAAAATTCTCCCCAAAATATTTACATGAATCTGAGACACACTGATGGCTTCAGGATCCCTAAGAGATACTGAATTATGCTGTGAAATGAACACATTTTCATACTGAGTCAGTATGTCAGTCGTAGCAACTGGTTTGGAATCGATGGGCGATCCAAGAGAGCTTCAGGAGTCCTGGCAGTTGGTGTAAAATAAATAGTGGTAACACATCAAAATGCATCAGCTATGGGGCTAAGAATTCCCCAAGTATTTTCTGAAACTCTCGGGACTCATTTTTACACTGAAACTGGAAGAGAATTTGTATGAAAAGTTAAGGGTAAAAAATGAAAGGAAGGCGAAAGACCAGAGAGGCAGAAGGAAAGATACAGCATATTATTTTGAAGAATCAAATGTTTAACGTGATTGTTTATATTGACCTGAACTAAGATTTATGACAATGCATGCAGCACTGGTTGAGAACTCTTCTTGCCCTACTTACGAGATGGCAGGAGAAAGGCCCAGCTATCTAATCCAGCTGGGATCCCAAAATCCCATATTGCTGCCACACAATTTGAAGGACAGAGGTATGGCAGAAGGGCAGTAAGAATACAAGGGTCAGAGAAAGAATGTTAAAAACCATGTAAAGTAACATGGAAGAAGGAAAAAGACAGACAGAAAAAGCCTTCAAAGACTCTTCAAAAACAGCCTCTCCCATATCAACCTGCAGGAGATTTCCCACTGGCCTCTCAAACTGCTACAAACCTCACCCAGGCCATATATATAAATACACATATACACCCATATGTATACTCCACTAGTAACAGAAATAAGGAAAAGGAGTGGCTGACCGGAGAAGATGCATGCTTTCCAGCTCAGAAAACTCCAAATTTATGCTGCTCGACTGCAAGATGCTCCGCAATCACCTAGACCAACACGTGGCCATCACACAAGTGGCTGGTGAGTGGTGTTAACCAAGACCACTTGACTGCGTGCCGGCAAGCCAGTCAACTACATCATCCACCGCATGTGAGCCACCAGCCCACGCATAAATGAATCTCAGATTAAAACCACCATAGAAATAATCACTGAAACGTGAAGTCGACTGTTCACCACAGTAAACGTGCTATTTTCTAGCGTCCCTGAAGATGCTGCCTGTATCATTTCCAAACATTTCTTTTGTAGTCAAAATGAAGATAGACGATTTAAGAGTTGACAATCTCTTTCCCTTACTGCTGGGAGACTCATAACAGAACCAGCCCCCACCTTTCTGCACACAACTGCATGAACAGTTTTGTTTTGTAAAATCCTGCAACTCACTCAGCGACTACCTGTCACTCAGATACAATATGGCTATCAAGTGGTTCAAACCCCTCTGCAGGCACCAGTATTCATTCAAGGGACAAACCTTACAGATTCTTCCTGCAAAATGTGGCAGATACCCAGATCTTCCTCAGAGCTAAAATGCCCTGTGAAAGACACTCAGTCTTTTCTTTCCCCATTACTGCAATATTCTTTCACTCCACGTTGATGAATCCCATCAGAATATTTCACAGAAATCATTTCTATAACTACTGCATTGGCTCGGTCACTTCCAGTTTTGCATTTCTTGACTTGATTCCCTTTTCTCTGCTATTTCACACTTTATAAAGCTCCCTACAACCTATCTCCATCCTCTCTGTCATCTTTGCATGAACGCTCCAGATGTTGAATCACATCTCTGATTAATCTACTGCCTATTTTTCAAGCCATAAAACAAGCAAATAGGCCCAATTAACCTTATTCCTTTTTCAAGCTACATCAACTCTACTCCTAAATTTTCATCTCTACTACAAAGGGAAGAGGGTTATGTTGGTAGATCTTCGTAAGGTACATTTATACTCAGAAGGAAGCTTTGCCAGCAATGTGGAGTCCAAGTCTGCCAGCTCTCCATGGCTCTTCATATCAAAACCTGCCAGTATGAAAAGACTAAAATGATTTTTCCCTAGCTCTAAGATTGCAAACCAAACTGGTTTTCTTGCAACAGCAATTCTAAGACTCAGGCCTATTCAACATTTAAATGAGCACTAGAGTCAAAAATGAATCCTGCTCCTTTGCCTCTTGTCTGTATGGGTAAATTATTTAGCACATTTTTAAAAACAGACAAGGAACTGTATCCAAAACTAGGTACAGAATTATACTTGAAGCTTTCTAACGTTGCACGTTTTCTTGTTACAGATATGCCCTTACTCATACCTGTACCAAAGCAGTAGCTACATGTAATTTCTGCAGAAGGTGGTAGTTGCACAATGTTCAGAATAAAACGGCTAATAAAAAAAATCAGCTTTGTCCATGCAATAAGAGACTTGATACACATAGACTTAGTGAAGTGAGATATTTCAATGCAGTTTAACTGTTGAGCAGAACAGTGCTATTTTTACGTAGGCACTCTTTTGACTAAGACTTTTTTTCTGCTGAAATTGAGAGTCCCAGCT
Source organism: Syrrhaptes paradoxus (assembly GCA_013400615.1). NCBI lineage: Eukaryota > Metazoa > Chordata > Aves > Pterocliformes > Pteroclidae > Syrrhaptes > Syrrhaptes paradoxus. The sequence continues at coordinate 184,670 of VZTO01017335.1, read as the reverse complement.
GTACCAGCTAACGAGGCGTACATGTGCAAAGCACTACTGTCCTTATAATTAAACCACTACAGGGCCAGGGTAAGAATTTTCAAATCCAGAAGTAAAGTACGGACACTTCAGAAAACACAAAGAGGGAAGCATTTTCCTGCCACTTACAAACTCAATCAACAAGGGAAAAAGGCTGCATTGAAGACCCGTTTTGAGATGAGTACTGCTGAATTCTGAGCTGGGCACTGTTTTCCCCTGCATCCATCACAGCAACAAAACCCAGCTCCAGGGCAGCTGCCCTGAAAAAGTATTTTCGGAGACAGCATCTCAAATGTGCTGCTGCGGCCAGAATACCACACAAGGACAGCAATACAGAAGAAAAGCAATTTTCTGTGAAGTGTACGGATAAAGCATTGAGAAGAGACAGTTTTCCTCTGTCCACATGTAGTAACATATGTGGTTTTTTAATTGCTGAAAACTTCTTTTTTTCCCCCCTATCAGGAGACTGATAGGGAAAGATTAGGGAAGAAGAAAAAAACAAAAGGGGTGGGGGTGGGGGGGTGAAGAGGGAAATTTTAATTAAAACTGCGACACAGATACCACCCTGACCAAAGTAGTACTGTCACCAAGAAGTGAATAGTAATCTATATCACTCATTTTCCCCCCCATGGTTAACTATACTCAGTCCCAGTTCCTATGGAAAAAGACAGAGAGAGGGGGTAAAAAGGGTTAAAAAAGCTTCTGTCCACTTTGCTCTTTACTTTGGAGCCCCTGTACCCCAATGCTCTAAAATTCCATTTTGTTCCAAAAAAGCTCTGCTGGATTTTCAGAAGAGTGCTTCCCTTCTGCACAGTCCTCTTATTCACAAAAGGGAAAATATTTCTCTCAATAGAATGCTTGACTTTAGCCCGATCGGAAAGATGGTTTATTCTACAAAACATAAAAGCACATACCATAACGCACAGAAGTGCATTAGCTTGCACCCACGATGAGAAAGGAAACTGGATAGATAAAAGGGAAAAGAAGGAAATTTCTATTCCCCTCAAAGTTATCTGCCAAAACTCCAAACTATGCTCAGTTCCTGATGAACTTTTTCTGCATGATCTCATCCTTATTGCATCTGGTTTTGGAAGAGGCTCATTCCAAAAAATCAGATTTGTCAGTCAACAGGCAAACTTCAGTTACTAATTTTTTTTTTTTTTTTTGAAAAACGACTGACCTGGGACAGTTTTGTCCTTGCCTGCATGTACAACATAGACTGAATGCTGATGAGACAAGCTCCCACACCTGTAGAAAGTAAAGAATTCAGACTAAAAATCTGACTGACATTTAACTTAACATGGTAATACTTCTCGGGGGGAGGGGAGTTTCCTATAGCTGCATTAATTCAGGCTAAAAATACCCATGCTGACATGCTGTCATGTGAGAATCTCTTTGATTCCAAGAGTTTATTCAGAGCCTTCGTGTTACTTTGAACTTTTTTGTTGTTTAATATGATCATCGCTCCATTTGTCATCATGTGACAAGAGCAGACAATTACACAAACTGAAGATATGTCTGCCAGTCATAGCATGCCATCTTGCTGCTGTCAAGCAAAGAGATGTGCCTCTACACACCTCTAGACTGAGTTCATTAAACCAGCCTGCAGGATATCCCTCGGTAATGACACAGATGAAAGACCAAATTAAAATTGCTTAATTCAGATACACAGACTCCAGCATTTTCCACCTTGCAGTCTAACTGGTTAAGCTGCATGTTTGAATAAGCCATCCTAGCACAGAAGCTCTAATTCTCCTTTTCCATCACTTTTAATTAAAACATCAGAAAGATTTTTCAGAGTTTGTTTTGTACTTCTCTCAGCCTTGAACATCAGCTAAGCTATTCACAAGAAAAGCAGACTGGGCAGCCACAGACTAACACGCCTTCTGCCATCCGCAGCACAGAAAGCAGCTCTCTCCAACGTTAAAATTGCCACAGGAAGAGGTGAGCACACCAGCCATGGTGGTTATCAAGCAAAAAAGCCACGTTATCACCCCAGAGAGCGTGCATCAGTGTTCTCAGTGCTCACCGCTGCTTTCCCAAGTCCAACTGGTCGCCTCCAAAGCCCCAGTGCTTTGTTAGTGACACCGTATCACCTCCACGTTCCTCATCCAAAATCCAACCTTCCAGTGAGTGTTTTGATATACTACTTTTAACCATGCACTTCTTTAAAGTTTTTTTCATTTCCCAATATTAAATTCTTGCCACACAATTGTCTGTCTTTCATGCAAAGAGGATAGAAGAAATATGCTTAAAAAGCAAATATCCAGCAATTTTGCATTAACACTGTGAGAAGTCTACGGGGAAGTAGCACCTACCTCAATTAGTAGATTGAGCCATGTTTTCAAACAAAGCCTAATTAAAATAAGCTCTTCTGAATTTCCATCAAGAGCCAATTCACCAGCAAGGGGACAATTGCTTAACACAGCCTCCTAGGATGAAATATGCTCCCAACGCTGGCACAGCAAACATCAGTGTTAACACTGACAAGAGTATTTCTCAAGTCAATGCATTTGCAAGCGCAAAGCTGGAATCCCCATTTCCATTACTTCCTCATCAGTGGCTTAACATATTGGAGTGGGGGGAGAAATCTTAATAAAGAAGAATAATAAAAATGTTTATTACACCTGAAACATTACTACTACTGCCTTTTTCAGGACAGCTAAATGGATCCAAGGCGATATGTAACTACCAAAATGTTGTCTTTACCAACACGATTTGGCATGGCATCAGCAACCCAAAGGGCAACAGGAAACCACAAAGTCAATTTGGCTCAAAACTTGAGTTTTTCTAAAGCCTGGTTATACAATAATGCACTTTAAAAAAAAATTATACTGTAGATAATTTGCTCTCATTTTTAAAATATTCCCATGAAGCAGCTCTAAGATCAATCTCAAGGGTCACTGAAAACAGCAGCTTCCCAGCTCAGCCTCCCCTGTGTGAGCATCGCCAGTGCTTTAACGGCACCGTGCCCCCTAAACACAAATGCCCCGCAATGTGCTCAGACGCTGTATTTCCATCCATGCAAAGCCAAACTACTGCATCATAAGGCTGAGCAGCGCCCTAACATTAAAAAAACAGACAGACCTTTTGCAAAGGAGGTTTTGTTTTTTTCTTAAAACCTCCTCCCTCAGAAACATTCAACCTATTTCCATTTCTGCCAAGAGAAAGCACTATGCTGCAGTCTAAAGCCTGCTATTTTTCTTCCCCCAGTTTATTACAGGCCAGAGGGACGTAGCACTGACGACACAGCTCCTCCAGGTCCTGCCTACGTGCTTGCTCCTTGCAACAGCACGAGAAGAGGAGGCTGGTCGTGTCTTGAGCCTCAGCCTAGAGATAAGAGCAGCCACAAGAACAGCAACAGTTAGCGGAGGGAGGAGGCGACTCCTTCTCTCTTATCTGCTGGGTTCCAGCCCCTCCTGTGCCTCAGTGAAGCAGCACATCTGGAAATGAAGCCAAAACCCCTGCCTTCCCATGTCACCAGGCAGGACTCCAGAGTATCCTTGTCACACATCACACACCTGGATAAGTGCTGCTTTAGCCACAGGCCAACAGTTTAGCCAACAAATATGGACACTATCAGTCGTGCACTGAGCTAAAAACTCTCTGCTCCAGCACAGGAATCTGTGTGCGTTATGGAAGAAGAGCTTAAGCAAAAACACAGCTTTGCCTGGCCGTGACGACCAGGCAGAATAAATCTCATCATCTAATTTCTATATGGCTGTGCCTAAACTATCCTACACTCACATTGTCCAGCCCACTCTGTACGTGCCCGCTTGAAATGCCAGCCAGCAAGCACACTTCCAGACAGGCATGCCTCCCTGCAAACCAGACTTGTCACCCCTCTGGTGACAATACTGCACCCCCAACCAGGAAAGCAAAGGCTGCGTGAACATTTCCATTGCAGCAGCAGCCTCCGCCAATACCGTTTAGCTCATTTCACTTCCAAAAGCAAAAGACAGGTCTCCGATAGACAGCAAATCCCCACTAGCTCATTCTTACACTCAATTTGCATAACAGATCACTCCACGGCATTAGCAAAATTCCACGCTGCAAGCACTTTTAACCAAATCACAGTGATGACGGCTTCAGCAGCCCATCAGTTAAAATTCCTGCAATGCCTATTATTGGTGGAGTGCGTGATGCGGGGAAGGGTGGCATGCCCTAATGAAACCTCACGCACACAGCCAGCGGACTGCAACAAAGACTGGAAGATCACATGAACGCTCCCAAAGAAAAACAATTTAAAGCCCCAACACCCCCCTCTTCTACAGACCAAAAAAAGCCAGTCTGGCGTCATGTAAGCAAAAGCCTTAGTAGCCCTACTCCATGTTATATCCCAGAGCCCCAAGCAAAGGATGGGAGAATTGGTAGAAGAACTGTGTGCTCAGCCCCACCGCAGTGGCATGCTTTGCATTCTTAAGCAGCACCCTCTGAAACCAATCATCGTTACCCTCTAATTGGCTCGAAGGAACCTCGTTCAAGCCTTGACAGCCAAAAGAAGTACTCTGACTTCTGGTGACCATAGGAGACCGTTAGCACTAACAATTCCTCCAGTTGACAGTTAAAGGGGAAGGGGGGGAATCTGCATGAAAGCTGTGCCATTATTTAATTGTGACTGTTTACGATAATCAAAGTACTCGCAAAAAAGATGCACAAGACAGGAGGAGAACTGAATTACTTGCTACCGAGGCAGGTACAGCGCAGTAATTCAGAGGCACATTCACATGATACAGGGCAAACACCGTTAGAAGAGGGAACTAAATTGAAGAGGATCCTTAAACCATCTTACTTTGAAAATATTTTGCTCTGAGGCAAAACACGCACTATGTATTTTAAAGCATTAAGGCACTAATTCTGTAAACAATAACGCCTCCAGCATGCACACAGTGCGCTGGAATGGATTCCTCAACTTGGCCTCATCACTTATGCATCTGATGAAACAAACACTGACAGCTTTTTTGCATTTGTAAAGGCCCCACAGCAGCTGTGGTGATCCCACCATAGAGCAATGAATTAAGCCTGAAACCCAGCTGGGTCTGCACAGAAGCCTTTTTTGCACAATACAGCAAGACTATCATTGTTAACCTAGGCATTATTGTGAAATATTCTGCATTACATTAAGAACGAAGATAGACATGCCCTGGAAAATTAGCTCTAATAGGCAATTTATAACATTTAAAAATATGGATACCGCATTGATTGCTAATTGACAACAGATTTCATAGCTTCATTCACACACAACCACAGTGAACCAGGTAATTACAGAATACAGTTTGCGTAGGAAGCAAAGCAAAATTAAGAAATAATCCACATTAAACTTGTGAAACATACTACAAACTTCTATAAAATTAAAATTTATCTGTTTATACATTAAAGTAACTATCAGAATTACTCAACTTGAGATCAGAAGGAATTTGAGACTGATTCTCGATAGAGGAAATGGATGCATGCACGCTTTCATCTAATACCACTGTCAAGACTGGGACTAAAGCAAGCAGCTTGACACATTAAAAAGTAATATTTAGGTATTAACTATATTATTTTTCCACTTTACAAGTACATAAATATGTCCTGAAAAAAAGAGCCAGGAATTATGTAGGAAAAGTAATTTGAAAGTAATAAATTGAAAAAGAGTTTTCACTGGTTCAGAACTGAAACTCTATTCTTCCATTGTGTTAACACCATATTTAAGAGAGGCCAGAGAAATTCAAATAAAGTTGTCTACTTTATAAAATAGCTCATCTCACTTAGTTATTAAGAACACTTCTTTGAGACTGAACCACAAAAACACATGTTTTTTCCAGGAAGGCACAGAGGCATGCAAACAAAGCAGCTGTGTAAAACACGTAGAAGAATTCAAGGTGCTATCCCACTTTGGGAAAAAATTTCAAGCCTGTCCTCACAACTTCTCAATGTGAGGAAACTATTTCTCTGAGTACCACAACAGAAATATACTTTCTGATTTCAAGTAGTACATAGGCAGATACTGTGCGTAGTTTGTCCTTCCCCCATTCCTCCTTCTAGAGGATTACTCAGCTAAATATGCAGACTTCCTGATGAGGACTTCACACAGGCTTCCCAGTGGTGACTTCCAAAGGAAAGGTACCAAAAGAGCAGTGGAGAGCACTGATGAAGCAGGAGGAGGAAAACAAAGTCACAAGGGGCAATTTGGAAATAAGCAGCCAACTTAGAGGTAGGAGTATGGTTAGCAAGAAATAGCAAGATGAAAAATATCTTCCATTTACCATGTTTGAACCCCATGCATTTCTCCACAATGCAGAACTGATCTAGCCAGAGAAACTAAAGTCTTATTACCAGAAACCAAAATTACAGGCAGCAACAACAACAACAACAAAATAATTCCTTTTATTTGTGGCATTGCTTCTGTTCCCAAGCCTTTTTTATTTTCAGCAGGAGGAACTGAGGGGAAGAAAAGACGAAGGAAGAGGCAGAGAGCAGAAGGTAAAAAACTTCAGGGGAAAAAAAAAGGAGGATGTATTAGGGAGAAAGTGAACTTCAGCCTCTGTGCCACATTTGGCTAAACTGAAGTAAGATCCAATTGGCAGTTTTTGAATATATGACCCTCCAAAGGCAAGCTGTCAGCTCGATAACAGTTGAAGGAAATAAACGGACAACTCTGTACTGTCCTGAAACTTTTGTGTAATGAAGTTACACTTTCATCCTGGAAGATGGCCAGAAAGCCTAAATCAATGAGCAACCAACCTTGTATCACTCTTATCACAACAGTAACAGTCATCCAAAGGTAGATTGTTTATTAAGCCCCAGTAATATTTGCATTGGTCCTCCACACCAGAAAGTTAAACTGACGATAACTCGCTCTGCCAAGAAAACGTGGGCAGAGGTACTTTTCAGAAAGTGACAGTAAAGCAGCTCTTCATCCTACTCCAGAAAGAGACAGACACCTTGATCTTCTACAGAAAGAACAGATCACTGACCTCGCCAACACTGAAGAGCTGAGAAAGTTTACTGAAGCAGGCATTAGACAAGCCAGGCACTGGAAAATACCATAATACCATTAGATGAGGCTATGCAGCATTGCACTTCGCTCCAGAGAACTTTCTCACACTGCAGCATGAACCAAGTATGAAATCTGTGAACGCAAGAAGAACAACTGAAGTTTTGTTACAGGTAACCCTGAGAGCTGATACTTGCACCTTCAAGAACCTAAAGGTCCCGTCATTGTGGAAATATTCTTTGTTTCTCTCTAGGGACTTCCTGCACACCCAACCAACCAAACCAATTAAAAAAAAAAAAAATAAAAGA
>VZTO01017335.1:140408-177352 GCA_013400615.1 Syrrhaptes paradoxus | reverse complement strand
AAAAGAAAAAAAAAAAGCCATGCAAATAACGGCAGCCTGGGAGACAGAGGTTTTAAACCCTGTTTTTTGACAGTTTTATATTCTCTTATCTATGACAGGATTAGGAGCCCTGATAACCAGTCCACAATAACCAAGATTTCCCTTACTAGATGTTGTCCTAGTTTCTAAACTGAACAGCAGGTCACTCAGCCACCCTTAGAATCGTTCTTACAGTCTTTTGTCTCAAATAATGCCAGCTATTCAATCTTCTTACGTGCCTAAAAATTTGTAAGACACTACTTCTTGTTTCAAAGCACTGCCTCCAAAGACCACTAATTATTTTGTTCTTTTCCTTAACTAGACTAGTTTATGCTTGGGCTTAACAGTATTCATGTGTGTTGAAATTAAACTATGTATTAACTCCCTCAGATCGTTGCTTTTATTGGAGGTGAGCTAACCGCTGAGAAAGTCTAGCGGATCGGAAATTTGGAAAACAGCTGCAACTATCTCGATGGCATTCTTCCACAGAAGGATGTGTTTTCAAAGCTGAAGCGCTGTACGCTATGTTGCTTCAGCTTTGTAACATGGGGGTTCCTGATTAAAATCTTCTCTGGTGGGAAAGAAATACCTGGACATTTGGAGAGCATGGAATAAAGGAAGAAGCAGTGCAAAAGTATGAAACTTTTTAAAGGCAAAGGATAACCTTTCAGCCCAGATGTGATTTAGTGCTCCATGCGAACAGAAGACTGGTGATAAATCATCTCTATGGAAGATAGTTTGAGAGCAAATTTCAGAACATCTTCAAAAGCATGCCTGAACAGACATCTTCAAAGTGTTTTTCCAGAGACAACAGTATCATGTGCTCATGTATATTCTCCCATTGTAAAAGATGAAGCACTTCCCTCCTCAACTATCACGCCTGTCAGACAAGCTGTCGCTGATCTTCCGAAGGCATGACCGTCACACTATGATGGAGGGAGCACACAAAAGGAAAAGCAGCAAAAATATTGCTGAGATGACTAAAGACAGGGGCAGTGGTAGGACCTAACTGGGAACTCAAGGCAAGCCATCCTCCATGAGCAGGACTCCAAACATGGATACATATCCTGGCTGGTTTTCTCACATTATACTAACCTTGGCTTCACAACCTGTGCAGGAGAGCAGGTTAGCTCTCCAGAGCCGAGCACGCTCCTGCTTCTCTGACAAAGTCCCAGATGCAGTCGCAGCCATGCTTGTAGCATGCAGGCAATAAAATGACAATGCTTTGAAGCACCTCTGAAAAGAACTCATGTGAAGAAGATGGATTCTGCAGAGCTGATAACCAGGCAGTCCATCCATCGGTACCACATACCTAATCATAGATATGCAAGGTGAACAGGGACACAAAAAGGACAGAAAGAAAAGAAAGAAGAGATATCCAGAAAAAAATCTCCCAAAAAGCTAAATAGCTTCTGCCTACTTTTTACCAGAGAATCTCTGTGGTCAACTCAACACTGTTCCAGAGGGGAAAGCAGGACACGTACGGACAGGCATGCACGCAGGAACGCGGCTCCTGGTCCAAGAGGCAGAGCCTGGGAAGAATGGCCTCAACAGTCATGAGGTATGAGTAGACCAGGGGCTATAATGCAGGAACAGAAGGGCTGTCAGTAAGGGGAGAAAACAACAGACTATTCCTTGGCAGGATTGGAGAAAATTTGGTGAGGGAAAAGAAAAAAAAAAAAAAAAAAAAAAATAAAAGTTTATCCCTTCACTCTCCTCCATCTAAAATAAAGAAAAAGAAAAAAACAAAAAACCAAAAAAAAAAAAAGAAATAATAGTTTATCCCTTCACTCTCCTCCATCTAAATTAGTGAACCAGTAATTTCCAAAATGCCCAAAAGGAATTAGTTTCACTGCAAGAGTAATGGGCATAAAATGACACCATAAAAGGAAGAAGAATCAACAAGAACGTAAGAAAAGATGCTTGTAAGGGGAAGAAACATGCCTACATCATAAATACATTTCCTTCTTCTACATGATACACCACTGGCTTTCATAGGAGCCAGCTGAAGTAGTACTATTATGAAAGGCTAAGTATGATATAAAGAAATTAAATTACCCAGAAGATTTTAAGAGACAATACTTTTCTTAACATATTTATGCTGAAAACTCTTATTTGTGCTCTCCAAAGCAACAGGGCCCAGAAATCATTATACCTGGTCCTCCACCCAGCCTGGAATAAATCTCACCACCTTTAGTTGTTTTGGAAGGTCATAACTCAAACGGAGATTGCAAAGATCCTTTCAAGAACGGAAGCTCTGCACCGTTTTTTACAACTGGTCAGTCATGTCACATAATGCTGTTCTTGACTGAGAGAGTGTGAATGTTAATGTTTTATAAATAAAAGCCTTTAATGTATGGGAATTATGAAATTAGCTTTTCCTGAATGCTCACATCAGCAGGATTCAATTTCCCAGAAGTTCATAAAAGGACTGTAAAAAGGGACGAGCAGGGCCACATTCCATTTTTTCTCCACAGTTTTTGCACGTTAACAGTTTGCTGAGTCTTGCATAACCTAAGTACACACACGGACAGTATTTTCTACAACCAGCACTCAAATTCTGCACGCAGTCTGGAGAGACAAGCAGCAACAGTGCAATCCCTCCCCTTCCAAAGTATTTCCTAAGGAGCTGCCCCCAAAACGAACCACAGGAACCTTTACTCATCTCCCCCTTTGGCCGTCAGCAAAAGAAAATAATACTGTGACAATAGTTCATTTTGCTTTCTTTCAAACAGAGGCCAGCAGCTTCATAAGAGATAATTTTCTCAGATAGAGATGATGTGGATAGAGGACCCAACTGGAGAAATACACAGAAATAAGAGAAAGAGAAAAGCACAGGACTAAAAGACAAGGGGAGGGAGGGAGTGAACTGTAGAAATTCCAGTACTATGCACACATGAACACTATAATGAAGAAAAGGGTAAGGAAAGAAAACAACCAGTTATTACATTTAGATAAAATATTAAGAGAAGACACTTGAAAAACAAAAAGAAAACGAGACAGTTCAGAAAAAAAAAAAAAAAGGGCAGGACTACATCTAGTAAAGTCATTAAAACCATTCAATGGCTATCACCCTCTTAGAAAACTAACATTCCTGCCTGCAAATACTTGCACACACTCTTAGACAGGAATGCCAAATCTCGAGCCCTTTGGCATGTGCTTAACTCACAAGCTCCGAGTACTTCAACTGACATCAGTACGAGTATTCATACATTTGAGACAGGCTACAGCGCCTTGCTGGATCGAAACCGGGGTGCAGCTCCACAGGTTTTTTTAACCCACAGCAAAGCCAGAGGTCCTTGTGCCCCACCATTCCTGTGCCTCTAAAAAGTCTTTGCAGATTTGCACTGAAACCAGACAATTTAAAGATGAGGAAGTAGGGAAAGAAAGGAGAGCATTGGCATAACCACTTTTTAAGCCAGATAATTCCAGTGATCTGTTTCTTAGGCAGCTCTATAGTTGTACTGATAGCGCCAAAGCTCTATACCATGAAGGAAAGATCAGCAGGGTGACTAGTGCTGGCTTCAATGGTGAGAAAAAGGCATGTGATACCACATCCTGACGCTCCTACAATTAAAGGAAACCTTGTTTTTCGCAGCTTTTTGATTTGACACGGTTAGGCCTTCTCACACTGCTTTGGAACCTGGGGCAAAAATACGTGAGCACTTCTGTTTGCTTGCATATTCAAGAGACACGAGTGGTTTCTAAGCAGAGAAGCTATCTGAACTTATTCTTCAGTAGTGCAAGATAAACCAAATGAAGCCCTGAGAAATTTCTGGAGGAACTCCACTCTGTAAGCAGGTCCTTGTTGTAGAAAGGAAAACGGTTTCATTTCCATGGTGGAGCTCTTGTATTATGGGGTGGGTGCATGTGGGTGTTGAATTAAAGAGTACTGCTTCTCCTACCACATTTAGCAGTGGAACCCAGCTTCCAATAGCACAGCTATTGTATTTTCTTCCCCTTTTTTTCTTCTCTTGTTTAAGTTTAAAATTGTTCAAAGCAAGTATAACATGTACCAGTAGTACATTTTTAACTCTCTTCTAACATATTTTATCACTTTGGGAATCATTATGGCACTACCATGACCACAGGCACAAACACCTTCAGTTTCATTTTCACCTGACTTCATTTCAACTGCATTTAGTATTTACCATGCTTACAGCTGTAGGACAGTACGGCAAAAATCCATGCCCGAACAATCCTTAGAATAGAGAAGGATGCTAATTTTGTTTGCTAGGAAATAAGACATATATCTTGACTCCTATTTAGTCATAATTTCACAGCCCATTTAAGCTCACGCTATTCCTAACAGAAGCAGTCAGACCCCTCCCTTGCCATTTCGTGTTCCTGCAACACCTTCCACAGACTAAGTACTTTTACAGCCACACTGCAGTACTACATGAATTCATGTTAAAAATCAAATATATTTTGTCAGTTCATTTTTAACCTGGAAAGTCCCCAATTTGCGGTGGGAGCTATCACCAGGTACACATGCTGGCCTGCAGAAGAGAGGAGGAACAGGGAGCCAGAGGAAGGCTAAATCACTTCTTTCATTGCAGTTTCAGCTTAAAATTATCATAAAGCCATGGCATTAGGCATTCCTCGTCTCCATATTCACAACACTGTTACCAAAGGCAAAACGCAAAAGCTACACACAGGACATTTCCAGCAGGTAGGAGGATTGGGACAGCAGAACGGGACATGACAGCTTCTCTCGACAGCTTCTTCTTATTTCTGTAGTTTTTTATCGGCTGGAGGCATCACAGCCAGATTTGAAAAATGAAACAGCCAGCTTCGAAATTATTTACCATTAAGAGAACCATTATTTCTTCCAAGTTATAAATAATTCACAAGTTACAGTTACTATAACACGCTGTAACTCCAGCTTTTAAGTAACATGAAGCCTCTTGTCTTACAAAGTGATATTACTGTGTCCCCATTGTACGTTGAATAACTAGAACAAAAAAATTAACATTGGGAAAAGCTTTTCAAACTTAAGATAAAGGCCTCAGTAGCAGAAAGATGACCTTCTTCTTACAGTCTTAGCTGGGTTAGTACAGCTTTTAATAAATGATTAGAGGAAACACTATTCCAACACATTAACTTCTGCTTTATATCCAAAACTGAAAGGGACGTCCCCCGGTCTCAGAAAGCCAGTCTGCACGATGGCAACAGGCCATGAGAATTTTCATCATTATCACTATGCTTTGAGAGGGGGGAAAAAAAAGACTATCAATCAGGATATCACATCTCAGATGTCCATCTCCGTCATCCTTCTATGAAAAACACTCCCATTAAGGCCGATCATTTGGAACATCACCCAAAAAGGAACCATGTACAACACCAGCTTAGTTATCAGTCAACTTTACAAACAAGCACAGGAAACCGTTCCTTTTGCTTGGCTTACAAAACTCAAAGCCTGGACCAAGTTTTGTAGGGCTGAAACCAAAACAGAAGCACTTCTACTTTTTTTCAGCTCGAGTTAAGAAGTTAATTGATCTGGCATATGTGCAGGGTTGGAAATTTGTATTGTGGAGTTTTTAGCATGTACACTGCAGCAGAGAGATTTGGCTAACAACTTTGATGTACCAAAAAGAACTCTGTGCGACAAACTGGCTGAAAGCAATATCCATGAAATAAAAAAGGCGAGAAAGAAGGAAACATATCCCTTCTCTAAATCGCCCTTAGTCTGCCTAACAGACACCCTATAAAAAGAAAAAACCATAAACATATGGTGGTTGCCTGCAGCAACTTAAAACCCTAAATGCAATTTCTAAACTCTGTACTTTTGGGGCATAAAGATTCTTAGAACAGCATAGAAAATCATATGCTAAATATAACAACTAATAAAAATAACGATAAGCATCTCAAAGAATGAGGTATCAGACTCTTGTCCAAGACTTATGGTTTCTGTCCACTTGATTAGAAGCAACCTCAAAAAAAATTTTTTACATTGCAATTCACTTGAATTGCATGCTTTACATCTTCAAGTTCCTCTTTGTGTTTCTTAAAAATGCAGGCCACCCCCAAACATAGCTAGAAAATGGTTACTAGCTGTTTAAACGGAGTTGTCGGGACCCAGGGGAAACTGAATTCCTGTCACTGAGGAGCCTCAAAAGCTTACTGGCTTGGCTGGACTCCCCAAAACACAGCGTGACTAGCAGGATGTCTAGCACGAGACAAAAGTACTCAAAGCAGTAGCAGATTTTTTTATCCAGAAGAAAATAAAGCACAATCCTCGAGGAGAAAAGTCCCTTCTCTGACTTACAAATGTGGGAAAGGGCAGAGAAGACCGTCCTGTTCTTGTGGGCAGTGAAGAAACACCAATTCAAAACACCAGTATAAAACGTCCAGAAATATTGGGGAGCACGTATCTCTACTCCCACTCACTTAAATCTGTTTTAAAAATAGGGACAGAGTTGATTTCCATATGCATGTATTTGCAAGAGCCAATAATTTCTCCAAATTCACTCCCATCATTCTTAATTTAAGAGCAGGCATTGCTTCAGAACTAATCTGCAAGCAAAGCTAAAAATGAATTGCTCATAATATATAGTTATCCTAACTTGGCTCAGACAACGCAGTATCAAAGTGCAAAACTAAGATTAGCAGATTATGTCAGAATGAGCTCCCATGGTTTATTTTTGAACTTTATAAATATCATCAGCCAGTCATCATAGCATGCGTGTGCCAAAACACGCTCATCTCCTGCAACCATCACGTCATCCAAAAGATGTCAGAGCAGCAAGGCACGCTCAGGGAACTGAAAAGCAAAGCGCAGGGACGCAGATACCACAAGCCCTCCTGGAGCACGACAGTGGGCCACCGTTTCTCAACTTCATTCTTCTTCTTTGCATTTCTTTTAGCCTTTAGGAAGTAAAAGCAACACAGTAACAGCCACAGACCCAAAGCTGCCTTTCTGCAGAACAAATCAAGGGCAGAACCTGGCAGAAAAGAGGGCAAGAACCCAAGTAGGATAGACGAAGCAGATTACACATTACAGAAGAGAGACATTTGGAAAGGATTAAGTCATGCCCCTCAAGTGATGCAATTACAAACTCTTCTGGGGGCATAGTAACATTTTTGCTAAACCGATTCTAACAGTGTCAAAATGACTGACTCCAGCTGCAGCAATCCTACAGGCACTAAGCTGAACCTGACCAGACACGACTCCTGCTCCACAAACCTGAGCTAGACGCAGAAAGCATACAGAGTCCTTAGCACAGGTTTCTCACTTTGTTTTCAAGGCTTTTTTTTTTTAATCACACAATCCCATTTTTATGCCTGATTAAAGGAGGTTTTGTTCCATCAGATAAAAGCGCAGGATATGGTTTATGATGCGTCAGTCTGGGGGTGACACGTTTGCTGCAGCACGTTCAGATGCCACTCTGTCCTACATGAACTGGTGGAACGATGATTTCCATCTCAGCATTTTTTTTTCCTTGCTTCTGCGCTCAGCCAAACTGGTCATTCCAGAACAGCTTTCTGCAGAAGCATAAATTAAGCTGATAAACTTTGCACAGGAGCAGACGGGGTACACCCACACCATCCGCCTACTCGCAGACCAGGGAGCCATCACCTCTAGCCAAGAGCCTGGAGACACGGCGTTAAGCGTGGCAAAGCTCTCAGCCACTGCTCAGCATCGACACCGATTGTGGCCACGCTTGCACGGCAAGTTGCAGAGCAGCATTCTACAGCTTTGGACCCTTCATCTGTATAAGGAAGCGACAGACAAAAAGAAAGCATCCATGGAGGGGAAGAGAGGTAGCATCTTTTCAAACAAGCCCTCGCTGCTATAATTAAAGGGTTTATTCCTTTCCCACAGCCCACCACTGGAAATAGCAGGCCTCTGCCAGATTACCGAAGGAGCAACATCAGAACAGGATGTCATTACACGAGGGAAAGTGTGAAACCCGAGCAAGTGAAACGGCAAATACTTTTAAACCTTCTACCTACTGATTCATTCAGAAAACGTTTTTTCGTGACTGACTGAAATAAACCTACCCCTACCAAATGAAAACCAAGAGTTCCCAAATAAAACTTGCCCGTTAAAAACCAAGAAGGATCACATCCAATACGCCCAGTAGTAACTAGCCAGCAAAACAACCCATCAAAGAGCTAAGAGAACACCAAATACATTTTGGCAAGCAGATTATTTCCTGTATCTGAATTTCAGTGCCAAGTACTCCTCACGTACTAGTCCTGAATTTTACAGGCCATTTGCAGCTTTTAAGTTTCCTGGTGGCTTCCTACCACTTAAAAATGCTTTAAATAAAAAATGGTTGTAAATATAAAAAAAGTATATGCGTACCATACTCCATCATTTACTTGGACATTAAACCCCAGGTATGTTTTACCCTTTTCTCTAAACTGGTAACAACAGGTTAGGGGTTTCCTATTGAAGGTGAAGAGCTAGATCATAAAAACTGTCAATTTAAGTTTTGACCTGTAGCCTAGGGACAGTTGGGGCCATCATTATCAGGAAACATTTATGGGAAGCTCAGGTTTGGCAACACTGAAATTTGCATTATTAAGACTTGAAAGTTAATGTCCCGTTAATCTTACACTGAGGCAGTCAAATCCATCAGCACTATTGTTTTCAGACTGTCTGCCCACTAAGGCAAACAATGCATCCTTTACACTTGGTTTACACTTACAAAGCCATGCAAAGGACTAGGGGGAAAAACCAGAATGTTTTAAATGCAAATTTGGATTTTGCAGCAATGCATGTACTCCTCTGCAAATTCCACATCTGTTAAATCACACAAAAACTGGGTGTTTGTAATAAAAAATAATAAACGTGTCTCTGCTTTTGCTTTCCCTACTTTAAAATTACCTTTAAGGCTCCCTTTCACTTGAGTGCTGCAAACTGGAAACTTTAGAAGTGAAACCAGCTGGTGTTTCTCCTCCCTCCCCAAGTTCAAGTTGATTGAATTCAGTCACTGTACAATATAAATGGCCAAAAAAAACCCAACCAAGCCCAAAAACATTTCCCTCCTCCTCAAGAACTTTCAGTTATGTTCAAACCAGGAAATATCAGTAATGTGTATAAACAAAATATAAATTTTAAACCCGGAGTCTCTTTAGCTTCAGACTACGAGATTTTAAAATTGACCTACTTTATGTAATACTCCCACAGCTGAGTCATCACAATATCAACCGGTCTCTATCAGCTGCGGGGTATGATCATCACTCAAAAGAAAAAAAAAATCAAGTACCCTTACTGAAAATCATCTTTAATTTTATAATTATGTTAAAAATATACTGTTAATACAGTCCAAAACATAACCAGAGAGGGGGAAAATCTTGAAGAAAGTTTGAACCACGTCAGGTCATCCCTGTATAGCAGATGCTGTGCCTTGTAGCAAGAGCCCATAATAAACTGCAGGATAAAATACTGGACGGGGCTGCAGAAATACAGATTAGTTCCATCTCTGCCACCGTTCTAGCACGTAGCTCCAGGCAAGTAATTTAGACTTCTTTCTGTTTCATCAAACAATAAAATGGAGGGAACGCTACTGCCTTACAGAATCATCTGGCATTTATACCACACTTGAGCATATGCATAACATTAGCTGCTTTTTCACATCTACAGAAAAGGAAGGTGTAATATATTTTTAATACTGGCTTAGTAGGCCTCACAAGAGAAGGTGAAAGTGCTTAATGAACATTAGAAACTCTTCAGAGGGGCCTTAATTTATTCTAATTCACTCTGGACAGCGTCTTACAGAGAATTCTGGCTCACAGTCCATTGGAGCGAGCAGGAGTCCATTAGTATCTCAGGGTAAAGCATTTGTTGATAGCAAAAAGAAAATACTCCTTTAAAAAAAGGGATTTTAATTGCTAGCTTCTAGTTACGAGCCATCCTATAGCCACTTAAACATAATGCTGTAGTCTCAACAGACCAGATGTTTAAGAGGAACGCAAAGTCAGATCTCAAGTGTGGCTAGCATCCAAACACTGTTATCTGAAGTATATACATAAGAAAAAAAAATAAAGAGTTGAGCGTCCTGTGCTGCTGCCATCGTTACTGCAAGCCTGAAAAAGACTCAGCACGAGAAAACTCCAGGAGGTTATTCGCAATACGATGCACTCTACACCGCATACGACCTCTGCTGCCACCGGTGTATTTGCATTACTTCTTGTAGGAAGTGGTCAAACTTAAAGCATGCTGTCAGTCGTGGGGCTGGAAGAGGGAAATGAGCAAACTCCTGCAGAAAACAAAAGCAGGGCAGGAGCACCGGGCTGAAGCCCTGGGGTGCCCAAGTGCCAGACCCCCGCGTGGTCACTGTCCCCCCAAAACTCCCTGAGTCTGCGTGAAGCACACCTAAGTAGAGAGCGTTGTTTCAGAGGCTGCTGCACTCCCAGGAGCTCCGCTCGGATCTCTGCAGCACGCTAATCCTGCACGGGCCTTGCCGGCCCTCTGCCTGAGAGGCTTACGAGGCCATCCGTAGATGAAGCGTGTCACCTCATGGCAGACTACAGCACTTTTACCTCTGCAAGGACAAGGAAACAAATCACATGAGGCGACAGTAGTGACATTACTCCTTAATTATATTTTGCCATCTGCTGCCGTGGCAGAACTGTGCAGGTATTTAAAGACAGTACTCCAGGTCTGATACTCCGAGACCTAAGCGAGCATGAACAGATTTGCTGTTCAGCATCACAAAATCGGGCAGAAAAATGCACCTGTGAAATTATGCTTAAAACTTCAAAGCTTTTCATTTAAGAACCATTAATTCCGAGCCCATACTGAATGCAGTCTGGCTTCTCGGCTGATGCTTTTACAAAGCTGTCAGTTTTCTGAGGCTTGAGCCAAAAGGCAATATTTGATATGTAAAGATGTTTGAGAAGGAGGAGGGTAAAGCGAGAAGAAAGATTTGTATGAGTCAGCCACAGCTCTTTTAAAAATTAAGTGATAGCGTTTTTAAAGTGCAGAAAAAAAGATTTATACACGGATTTCCTCATTCCTGGGTTATCGGTCGCAAAAAGATAACGCTCCCAAAGTTTAAGCAAACTTTTAATCGCGACCACTTACGAAGCAGGGAGCGCCAAGCCCCGTGACACCAGCCTCACAACGCGCAGCCTTTTACTCCATTGTTCTCACCACCTTTTTTGTTTTCAGAATTCATTGCACAAATGCTGAAAACCAGCAGCTTAATAAACAGCCTCTGCTCCCGATATGACAGCCCGCAGCGATCCAAGGCGTGGGGCCACCAAAGCAACACTTTGTCCTTATGCACCGGGGCCTCTGGGCTGAACCCCGGCCCCTCACACCGAGGCGTCCCCCCGGGGGCACCCCTCACCTCCCGGGTGGGCCCACCGGGGCAGGCAGCAGAGCCAGGGACCATTGTTCTGTTCAGGGGGCAGGGAGGGGGCCGGGGAGGTGAGGCCAGGCCTGCCTCAGCCGCTACCGGCCTTCCGCGGAGGGTGCTCCTCCCGGGTCACCTGCGGCCACGCCGGGGTGAGGGGTGTCACGGCTTGGGGACAACCCTGACAGGACAGGGAGGTGTTAACGGCCCCCGAGCCGGGACGAGCGGCCCCCGCCGACGCAAAGCCGGGCGGTCACACCTGCAGACGGACAACAAAAGGCCCGGCTGGCACCGGCGGCGAAGCGGCGGCCCGGTGTGCTCCACCGAGCTGCCGCATCGCCCGAAGGTCACGGGCATGAGGAAACGTGCCACGCGTGTCACCACGCGGCGTCCCCACGCCGCCACCCCCTCCCTCCGCCCCGCAGGGAGACGTGACCGGCCCTGCCCGCCGCGCAGGGGCGGCGGTTGCCAACCTCCCACACCGAAACCAGCAGGGCCGGGCCAGGGCGGGCCCGCCACCTGCTCACCTGGCCCCGTGGGCCGCGCCGCCCCTCTCCCTCCCCTCCCCCGCAGCGCTGCCCCCGGGGCCTCCCCCCGCCCCGGCTCTGACGTCACGACGAGGGGGGGGAACCAGAGCGGCGACGAGGCGACGAAGATTCCACGGCGCGTAGGCCCTTCCCTTTGTGACGTCACGGGTGCAGGGCGAACCTGGCCGGGCGGCGGCGTGGCCAGCGGCCCGCGGGCTCCCGTCACAGCCCCGGCGGCAACCTGTTGCTGCTGCCGCCGCTGCCGGAGCGCCCCGCCGCCCCCGGAGAAAATAAAACGGGGGGCGAGAAGGGGGTGGAGGGGGATTAAAAAGAAAAAAAAAAAAAAAAAAAGACGCCGTGAAGTTGCAACTCGGGGAGCCCACGGCACGTTGCCCGCCCCGCCGCGCTCGCACCCCGTCCCTCCGGCCTTCCCCCCGGGGGAGGTGGGAGCCGCGGTCAGCCCTGGCGCTGCGGGAGAGGCGCCGCATTGTTCGCCCCCGGGGTGGATGCGGTGGTTTGGGGCGATTGTCGTGTCCCCCGCCCCCTACCTTTCGCCCCCTCTTAATTAATAACACCGCGGTTTCCTCCCCCCCCCCCTTTTGTCTGCCTGCCTGGGAAACGTGGACGCCTCGCGTGTTTCGCCAGACTTTCCACCCGCCGTTCCCGTTTCGATGCAATACTTTAAACTCGCCGGCACCGGGCTCCCCGCTCCTCTGCAATGCGGATGTATTTTAATTCGGAAATTTCAGGGGGGTCTAGGAGGACAAGGAGGGGGGGGGAGCTCCGAAATAGCCGCCCCCCCTCCCCGGGCTGCGTTTCAGCGGGGCGGGCAATCGATAGCGGCAGTCAGCTGGAGTCAAACTGCAGTTTTTACCAAATCTATAGAATAGCGAGGGAAAGTGTCCCGAAGGTCACCCTCCCTGCCAAGAAACACCCCTCGCTGAGCAAAAAAAAAAAAAAAAAGAAAAAAACAAAAACCGGCACAAACGACAGACGCGATATAAACTACAACTTTGCAAACCTCGCATCAACACACGCAAAAGGGAGGATTTATATCCCCCCCCCAAATTAAGAATTTTTTTTTAAACGTGCAGATAAAAATCACTATTCGCTCTAGTGCATATTTGGCTAATCCCCTCAGGTTTGTGGTTTTGTTTTTTTTTTTCCCGAAACGTAAAGAAAAAACTCCCCCCTATGCCAATCAAAACGTAACTGGAGCACGAACAAAAATCCAACTACCCATCCACATTTATATGTTTAAAGGATTAGACAATTACAAGGGATTGGTTAAGCGGCTGAATAAAGAGAGGCAGAAATATAGCCCGGGCTGCACTGGATTAACCCAAATTTTCGAGCCATCATAATGAATTATTTTAAAACCGGACCCAGCCATTCCCCCCCCAACCCCATTATTCAAGTCAATCCCAAGGAACGCGTTCCCGGGAACGCGATCCCCGACTGGTTTGGTTTCTATCGCCAAGGCAGGGAGAAGCAAAAAACGATCGCACACAGGAGCTGGGATGTGGTGGTAGGGCGAGAAACGAGCTCGCCATAACCAGGCAGACACTCGGTTTCAACTTAAAGGGGCTTTCAACAACCATCGCTGCCGCTTCACCAGGCGGGGATGTATTATACACACGCAGATCATTTGAAAAAATATCAGAAATTTGCCTCCTTTCTCATGCAAAAGCGCAGTATTAATACAACCGCTTGGAAAATGCAGTTTGGTGACATGATCGCGGCAGCCCCCCGAGCTCCCCGCCTTTCATCTTAAAACTAGATGATGATTGTGTCATTTGAGGTCAATACATTTATTCACTGGAGGAATCACTACACAAATCTGGTTTTATAACCCAGCTGGATTAGAAGGTTTCCCAGTAAAAAAAAAAAAAGGGGGGCCTCTGAAACTCCCGCACCACACCACAGAAAAAACAAATTCAGTATCACAATTGTTTCGAAAGCCTTCTAGCTGCAGGATTAGCTGTAAACTTGACATTCACTGCCATTTCCTAAAACTGGGAGTCAAATGAGAGATGTTATGACCACTTACGTATTTCTTTTGAATTATATTCCTCTTGGGTCTTTCTTTGCTCATTCTGGTATCCAAATTCTGATTGCAAAAGGGGACAATTGCTTCATGAATTAAAGCCGCGACAATTAAAAAAAAAAAAAAAAAACACGGAAAAAAATCCGGGGGGGAAGGGGTTGTTCGTAGTGGTATCTTGTAATCCGACTTTTCTTTCCTCACAATGTGATTCTCCTAGCAATATAATCCGAGAAATGGGGGACGAGGAGAAAAAAAAAAAAATAAAAAGGAAAAAAATACATAAAAAATAAAAACAGAGAAAAAAAAAAAAAGACGAAGGCGAAGGAAAGAAACAAAAAAAAATTCACTTTAGTGGAACATCATAATGGAAAATTTCCCCCTAAACACAAAAAGAAAAAAAAAAAACCGACGCCCTTGATATCCCCTTTTTCTCAGGCCACCTAAGCGATCTGCAGGTTCTTTAGTGTCAGGGCTGTAGTTACATCTTGGAGAAGGAGAGGGGCCGAAAGCAGAAGATTAAAATAATCAAAACCGTTGGAAGTCACGTTCGTGCCGCTGCAGCAGAGGAGGGGGAAAAAAGCGGCACAGACAACTCCAGCAGCGGCGGCGGCGGCTCCGGCAGCAGCGAGGGCTGCGCGCACCGTGTGTGTCTCCGCTCCTCCAGCTCCCCGCGAACCAATGAGAACAGCTCTCCGGCAGCAACTTTAAATGGACCTGGCTTCTCTCCTTCTTCTTCTTTTTTTTTTTTTTTTTTTTTTTTTTTTTTTTTTTTTTTTTTTTTTCTTTTTTTTTTTTTTTTTTTTTTTTTTTTTTTTTTTTAATATATATGTCTGCGCCTGTGTGTGTGCGCGCGCGTGTGTGTATGTATATATATCTATACACACAGCCGGGCACACGCGCACGCACACACACACATCCACGCCTTAGGGCCTGCCCTTTAACTCCAAACCAGGACGGCAGCCGCAACGCCTGGCCCCCCCGCCTGCCTTCAATGCATGCAACAGGCCTCGCTACACGCTTCATGCGGCTTCAGCGTCACACGCTTCCCTCTGCTCCCCCCCCACCACATCCCTCCTCCCCACCCCTCTTATTTTTCGGCGTTTAAACGCGGCCACCCGGCAGCCAAGGTCGCCCCTACCCCTGCGCCACAACCCGAGCGCGGAATTTGGCGACAGTCCCTCACCGCGCAGCACGCTCAGTCGCCCTGCCCTGCCCTGCCCTACCCTACCCCCCCTCCCCGCCCCACAGCCGCCTCTTCCCCTCCCGCCTGCTAAGGGCTCTCTTTCTGCTCCGTCCCTGCCACCCGCCTCGCCTCCCCCCGGCTCGGGCATGCCCCGAGGCCGGCCGCGCTGGCAGCACCTGGCCTCACCGGCAGAGGCTCCACGCAGGGCCCGACAATTCTCCTTGCTCGCGGGAAAGTTGTAGTTCTCTCGCCACAAAATGGCGACGGCGGCGAACTACACTTCCCGGCGTGCCGCTCGCGGCCCCTGCCCGCCCGTGCCCTCTGCCGATTGGCTGCTCCCAGCGGAGCCCCCTTGGCGATGCTTATCCTTTTCTCCCCCCCTCCCTTGGTTTCCTCCTCCTTCATGTTGTCGCCCCCCCCCCCCTCCCACCGCGGGGGTTCTTGGTGGTAGGGGCGGGGGGAGGCTGTGTGAGGGGCGGTTGGGCCTTGCGGGGTGCCGGTGCAGGCCGAGGGAGGGGACGGCAGGGCGGAGGAGGAAGAAGTTTGTCAGGAATCGCTGACAGGGAGCGGGGAGGCAGGCCGGCGCCGCGGGAGGCTGCCGGGAGAGCGCGGGGATTAATGTGTCTGGGTTCGGCTGGGAAGCGGCGGCATAAAACTTAGCGTCTGTGGCCTGCGGTGCCCAGGAGGCGGCCGACGGCGGGCTCGGCCCCGCTCTGCCTGACTGTCCTCCCTTCCCGCTCCCTGCCTGCCCTCCCCCCCGCTCCGCTTGCCTTCCCGCCCTGCCCGCGCGCCCGCCCGCCCGGTGTCAACCCAGGACAGGCCGCCGGGCTGGGCGAGGCTCTCGGTGTGTCTCAAAGGTACCCTGAGGTCACGCCTCCTCCCTCCCAAACGCCTCTGCCCCGCGGGACCCGGGCCGGTGGTCCGGCGCAGCGGAGGATAAAACCCTTTTTTTTGTGTGTGTGTGTGGATGTGGGCTTTTAAATCCCCGTCTGTGCCGGAGCTGGGGCAGCGCCGTCCTGCCCTACCGCCGGCGGCTTGTCCTGTGGGAGCCGCGTGGGGCGCGGCAACGTGGTGTTAGTGCAGGAGCCTGAAGTTCAAATAGTCGATTTTTATTTCGGTTAAAAAATAAAAAAAATCTGGAAACTGTGAAGCGGAAGAGAAAAGCCATCGGTTCTTTAAGGGTGGATTGCCTATCTTCCAGGGGTAGGGAGGAAGGACAGGAATTGGTGATCTCCCCGGTGAGGTAGCACTGTGCTCGGTGGCTGTTTGTGCTGTTCTGTACCCCTCACCGCAAACTATGAGGTGACAGACCTCTGTGCTAATGCATATTGTTGTGTAAAGCTTTAGGGACTTTCCCCTGTCTTCCAGATGCAGTTTATATGTTCTCATCCCTCCTGGAGAGCATTACCTCTGCTCTGTACGTGCAAAAGCTTTTGTGTAAGACTGTTGAGTGGCTGAGCTCAAGGTCAAGAGAGCAGGAGACCCAGGACTCCCCAGAACCTCGCTCACTGGTTCCTAGTCTTCTGTCTTAATCACAAGGCCATCCTTCCTCACTTAATGTAGGTAAGTGAGCACAGTGTTCTCCCTTTACCTTAGAAATAGGATGCAAATCATGTTTAAAACAACACTAAGTGGAAAAAAATCAAGTCATGTCATAATTTCTTGGTTTTTCCTTCACTTCTTCATGCTTAATACTAATTATTTTAGGGGTTTTTTCACTAGTCTCATTTGATAAAAGCTGAACAAAAATGTTCTGTGCTTGGCTTCATCCAACCTCAAACTTTCATGGTAATACTACTTGTGATCAGAGTAATCTTTTGAAGCCTTTTCTTTAGGCCCCTTGTAGGAAAATATACATTATTTCTAAGTGTAAGTCTGAAGAGAGGTTTTTGTTCCTTTAAATTGGAAATATGCACATTTTCTGTAAGACTTTAACTTTCTGCCCTGATTTTTCTTAAGGTGTGTATATGTAGCTTGAAGGTCTGGGATGTACTTGGAAGAAAATACTTTTGCCTCAGGTTTTCTTCATTTGATAACGATGAGTCTGTGACTCTCTCTCTTCAGGAGACATTTTGGAAAACCAGAAAAGACACATTCATGTATTTCTAAGTCAACAATTGAGCAAAAGGTTCTTGTAGCAAACCTACCTGGCTTTTCTCAAATAACATAAGGTAGCAAAACCAACTATTTCTCTCCTTTTGCTTTGGAGATTACTTCCTGAGTGTTCTTAAGTGTCAGTGTTGCTATGTTTGCCACTGGCTTTTGTGCCATGTGTTGAACAAGAGCTTACTGTCAGTGCAAACTAATGAATTTTCCTCTCAAGGCTGGGTGGCAGAAACCTTTTCCAGAGATCCATGGCTCTGTTTACATTTGTGTCCTGTTAGACAGAGCATCGTATTATGTACATCCCAAGTATCACATAGCTGCGGTGCATCTTGCCTTTCAGTTTTAGCTTGTGTGCGTTTTGCAGACTGACCTTTTGAATACGGAAGCTAAAGGGGTTTACAAAATTAATTAAATGCTGATACGATAGCAGTTAATGTAACAGGTTAACTGCTCCCAATGTCAGTGTTTGCCATTACATTTGATCACATTTTTTTCTAAATTGAGAGTGAGTTTCAACCTGGCCACTTTCAGCTATGTTGTGCCTTGAAAACGTTGGAGAAGTGACTAATGTTAGCATGGTAGAATTTCCTGGTTAGCATGGTAGAGTTTCCTTGTTTGCACCTTCATTGTATGTAATCCTTTTACAAGGAACTGTACAGATTTATGAAGGAGCCTCAGAACTGGATTTATGTGTTTTACGGTTAGTTTTTATCACTGTCCAGAGTCAACCTTCACAACTACTCACAAAGGCCAGAACAGGCTCAGTGGTCTAACGTATGATACTATTGTTCAAAAAGCTTTGGTGGAGCTTTTTTGGGGGGGAGGGTGATGATATTGTGGATTATTTCTTTGCATGAGAATAACACATTTTATGCATTGTGCATTTGGACTTGTGTATGCTAAACATAGTAGGCACAGTTATCTCTGAGCAAGAGGTAAAATATGATCACTTTCTAGCACATAAAATAATCTAGAACACAATCCCAGTGAAAAGTGAGAAGAAGCTTCATTAAAAAGGAGCTTTGGTGTTACCTCTCCAGCTACTAGAGCTTTCATAATACTTGCCTGCTTCACATCTCAATGCAGATAAAATCTCTTTGGGGTTATAGGAAAAAACATTAATCACAGCTGGCTTATGTACAACTGCACTTCTCTTTTTAATCAGGGACTACTGCTTTTGACACTTATAAACTTGGAAGGCAGATGTATTTGCAAAATGGTTTGTGGCATCCTCTGAGTTCTGGGCCAAGATTTTCCCCTTCTAATGGGGAAGGTACTGGTATGGTGGTTGCTGGTCAAAACAAATAAATAAAGCAGAATATTTAGTACGAAAGGAAAATGAAGATCTACTTTGTTGTTTCTTTTTGGTCAAACAGATAAAACAATAGGCACAAGCAGTATGGGGAAAGCAGAAAGAACATGGGGTGAATTTGCGAGCCATAATTCACCAGTCAGCAAACAAAGGGCGCGATGCCAGACAAGTCCAGCCGTAAAGGAGCCTTTTCTTGGGGGCAGGCTGTAATTGTTTGTGGACAGATGGCTGCTTACCAGTTCATAAAAATAACTTCTGGATACCTTTTCCTCAACTGTGGCGTATTTACCTGAATTATGCCTACCTCAGAAAATTCATTATTAAGTTATCTAGCGTTGAACAGGCTTTCTGCATCTGAAAGGGATGCAACTTTGATTTCCGAGATCTAATCTCTTGTGCGCAGAAACGCAAAACTTTTTGTACACTGAGAAGGGTGAGGGTGGGAGAGGGTTGGTAGCTTTGCGCTGCGGCATACAGAACTTGCTTCTAGCTCTAAAATCAGGCTGGTGACCTGTGGAGATACAATAACTCATGGGGAATTCACATTTTTAGAGGTCTGAATGGCTTCCTAGAAGCTTGACATAGTAGGTAAAGGGACTCAAAAATAAACCCTCAGGTTTGTAAAATCCAGACAGATTCCTACTTGAGTAGCTTTTTGTGCCACAAGTGACTGACACCAGTTACGAACAGTGCATTTTGTTTCCGTTTGAGAAGACAGAGCTTTAGCACAGGCAGCTGACTCTCTCTTGTAGCAGGTAAGAAGGATGTGGAGACCATCAGAGAGGTGTGTCTGCCTGTAGATACTCTGCTGCTGGTTTGAGTTGGTGCCTAGACCCAACATTCTGATTTCCACATCTGATAATTAGAGTTCCCCTCCTCCTCTTTCTGTCACATTTTACATCCTGTCTTTCCTGTATCCATAATCTGCCTTATTGTTTTGTGTTGGTCTTAAAAGTCCCATAGCATGTACTGTAATATTGGAGAACAGTGTTAAAGATAGAGTTAAAAATACGTATTTGGTAGAAAAATGGCTCCTGCTGTGAATGAATCCCTTGCAGAAGAGGGAAGTAGAACTTCCTTTTATTTGTTCCCTTGCCACTTGCTGGCAGCCAGGTTGGCCACTTCACCACAATCTTTTTTACATGTTAAATATATGCATAAATGTACACACATTTTTTAAAATACCTACATAAAATCCAAACATAATGATCATGCAGCATAGGAAGCTGGTGTATGCACAAGGTGGTGTCTCTGCATCTGGGCGCAAGGGTTTCCCAACAGGCAGCTTCCATTACGCAGTTAAGCTCTATGTGTGTAGTGGATTCTATATCGCATGCACAAAGAGGCTAGATTCATGCAGCGCAGATTTATGCATGTGATTTAAAGTCCTCTGGACAATGGAGACATGGTGCCTAGCATCTCCAGGATCCTTGAGGCAGCCTTAGGTACATGTGCAGACAGACACTGCACAGATGGTCAGAGTGAAAGGATATTAAAGTGGCTAAGTTAAGCACTCAAAAGTTAGAAAATGCCAGAATTAGGAAATGCTTATGCAATCGTAATTCCATCCGTCCATCTATATATTGCTTTGTAGTAATCTTAAAATAGATTGCATACCTTTCCCCCCCCTCTCCATAGGATGATTGGTTTTTATTCAGTGTATTAAACGAGTCTGCTCTGGAGATGAATTGGAGTGCATGCTGAAGGAGAGTGTTGTCTGTTGAACTCTTACCCTCCTGTGTTCCAATGAATGTGAGAAGTGAAGACATAATCTCATTGTTAAGGCAGCTGAATGTTGCTTTGGAGAAGTTGATTCTCTGCCAGGGAGTGTGATTCTGGATAAGCCATTTACATCAATCTTTTAATAGCGGCCAGGTCAGCACTACTAATTTGTACATAAATAGCTACAGTTGTCAGGTGGCTGATGAGTTGTGACTTGTGACCATCATAGCTCTTTGATCCAAATCTCCTAGTGTGCAGGATACTTTGTTCCCCCACTTGAAAACATAGAAGAGGAGGTGGGGAAATAAATAGGTCTGTGGTTGCTGAAGTGTTCCTGTTGTAGCTCTGGCATTGTGTTCCTCATTTGATGGGTTCTTTTAGGACTACACATGTGCATCTGCACCAAAGGCTGCTCAAACACTCCAAGAATACGCAGTGCTTAGCACTAGCAAGAATCAGGGTTTAGCTACTTTGAGACTCTTCAAATCTTAATTTCTGACTGCTTCAGTTTACAATCTGTAAAATGGGGCTAATGTTCCTTCAGCTCACAGAACTGATGAAAACGTAGTGCTTGTGGGCAGTCATGATGTCCTCGGTGCAAACACCGCAGAAAAAGCAGGATCTTTTCATTTGACTCTTTGTCTCCCTTTTCTCTGTTGTATTAGTACTATGTCAGCTTCTCTTTCCTTCGCATTTTATTTCACTGCATTTTACAGCTGGCAGTATAAGGGTGCTTGTCCTTGCCACATTGTTCAGTATTTACTGCAGTTTGCCTAGTTGCCCTGCATCTATTGAGAAACAGGACTGTGGGACAGGAACTCCTGGGGCACGCAAGCTTGAACAAAATCCTCAAAAGCATGCAAGCTTGAATGAAAATCATCAAGTTGGTATGAACTTCTGTTTTTTTGTTTCAGTGCAAGAGGCTGCACAAACTGTTTTTTGCGTAAATGTTTTGCGTAATTTTAGTTCAGTTAGTAATTTTAATCAGTTCATTAAAATCAAAATGCTTTTAGGCTGAAATAAGAGCTTGATGTGATAGAAGGGGAACAGCAGTGTCTTAGTTGGTAGAAGAGGGGGCTGAGAGAAATACTCCATCCTGCCTTTCTTCTTCCTCTTCTTCCTTCTCTGGGCCTATCTGAAAGTTTGTGTTTCTTCCTCCCTTCTCTCCCCTTGGTTTTATGAAGAGTATAGTGCTTACGTTGAGCCATGGGGAAAATCAGGCTCATGGGACCAGTGTGGTCGAGGTTGTGATTGGAGGATGATGTTGGCTAGATCGCAAGGGGATGATCTCTTCATGGCCATGGGAATGATCCCTTCATGGCCACCTCTGCCCCTTCCCTTTATGCAATGGTAGGCATGCCCTAACTGGCGCGATATGCTGCAGTGTGTGTGTAAGTGGCTGAGATGTGGCACCCAAGGAGCCCAGCGTGGTCAGAAGAGGCATGGGACAGTGCAGGAGCAGGCAAGGAAAAAGACGATTGCCTTGCCAGCATTCTGTTTTTGACAAGTGTCGTGGGAAATGGGGGGAGAATTGAGAGGGGAAGGTGGGGAGTGGGACTGGAGTGAGTGCAGAGAGCCAGGTTGGCTGTGAGAAGGGAGAAGGACTGGGGAAACGGGAAGGGGCTAGCTTCTCTGTAAAAGTTGAGTATGGTGATTTTGGGGGAGGAAGGGAAGAGGCAGCACAGGTTTTTGTGCTCCAGGGTGAGACAGAGGCTCTAGAGACTCCCAGTTCAGCCAGTGCTACCCCACAAACCTCTCATTTGCATGTCTTGCCTTTCCTGTCTGCACGTCAGCTCTCTGGGCAGAGCCTCTCTTCCAAGGGTATTTGCCTTAGCAGCAGGCAACATCGAGGGTTTTCAATCAAAGAAAGAAGGTTGTTGTATTTGAGATGGCTTAATTTGCAAAGAGAGAGAGTACTTAGAGCTCTGAGATCAGATGCAGCGTGCTGGAGCCCATCTTTATAGGCAGTAATGGTGCTTCTCTCAAGCGTAGGACATGCTCAGTGTTCCTGTTGGAAAAAAAAAAAACCCAGCTCAGTTGCCCAGAGTTGGTTGGAACTGACGAGTAGTGTGGAAATGCGGTGAATCAGGGCTCGCTCGAGCTTGGCTCCAGCACTGGCAGGGTCAGCGATGTTGGCATCCAATGTACTAGCCAAAGTATAGCCATCATTTTACCTTGTAACTGACCATAAATTTCACACATTTGAAGCATCATTTGTATTACAGCCAAGTAGAATTAATTTTGAGCCCAGTGGAGGCTATGTTTTTAATAAAAGGCCCTGTTCATAAATAAGTAATGCATACATAGTGGGGGCTCCTATTGAAAGGGCAGAAACAGTAAATTATTGTTGTAGTCACAAGGAAGACTATCAGACAACTCAGTGTTTAATAATAGCATAGAAAAGGCCTGATCCAGGGTGCTGGATGCTCTCAGTTCCTTTTGATTTTTGACCATTTTTTGAGGTACCCCAGCATTGCACAGTGTCGAGACCCTGAAATCATTAAGCAGAGTGTAAGAAATAAAGTCCAAGAACAACTTGCTTGTTTGTAATAATATCTCTTGTTGCCCAAAAACTTGGGTATGTTTATTTCTTGTTTGTGATAGCCATTTATAATAACTCCAGTGGTGGTCTTCTCTGTTTTTATTGAATTTGTAATATGTGCTGCCTTTGGATGCATAGTTTCAGAGTCCTCTGCTGATATGAGCCAGAATTTGTGCTCAGTTTGGTTCATGCTATGTCTTCTGTCACTGCAGTGTCTGTATCAAAATGGTTGATGGTATGTAGTATCTTGGTGTGAGAGACTAAGATAAAACCCCAGCTGTTTCTGAAGGTGTCGCCTGCTGCTTTTCAAGAGGTTCAGGTTAGCAATTCTAAGCATTACAAGGACCTGTAGAACCTCTGGTTTTGAACTGCTTTCCTGAAGAGAGGGTGGAAATGTGCATGCCTGGCTATTTTAGGAATCATTCTTCCTTGAGTGTGCTTATACTTTATGAAAAGTTAGCTCAGGGATTATGGATAATAAAGCTGAATTATCGTCCTTGAGTGTTTGTAGATTGAGGATATTGGGCATGAGTGAGTTGTGGCAAAAGTTGAATTAGGTTTAAAATATCAGCAACAACAAAGGATGGCCCAGCCAACTGTTGGTCATGTCATTATAATTCTTAAGGGATTCGGGTGCAGCTTAAGACTTGCCTTCCTCACTAACATGGACAACAACACACCAGGAAGGCAGCGGTCTTCCTCAAGCCATCAGCCAGCCAGCTTCCACGATGCCTCCTGCTGACCAGTCCAGGAAGAAGTAGCTATCTGCCAAACAAGCTGTTTGTTTTATTTCAAAGCCCCGGTGGGCCCAGCCCTTCCTGCCCAGCAGCTGCGGCAGGCTCTGTTCCTGCTCAGTGCCTGGCCTGGGAAGAGATTGCTCGCTGGCCCACGAGAGTGGTTCTCCGTAATTGGTTTGCAGGGAATGCTGTGCAAGAGGATCTAGATTTTTTTTTTAATTGTTTGTTTTATTAAAGTTTGTTTATTAAAGTGAATATCTGGTCACAATAGAACCATGTTTTTTGAAGCCTGTGCATTGCCAAGAGAGCAGAGTAGAGCACTGATCAGTTTATTGCTTCCCCAGGATCAGAAATACACATGCAGCTCTGCAGGCGCCATAGGCAGCGTCCCAGTGTCTCCTCTCCTCCCTCTTCCAGTTGAGCTCTGCTGGATCTGCTGCAGTGATGGCTCCTTGCAGCTCTACAGACAGGATGGTGATGTGGGAGTTGCTCCACCTGTGGCGTTTCCAAAAAAATAAATGTTAGATCTATATTGCAGATTGCAGGGGTGCCAAAGCTGGCTTTGAACAAGCCAATTTGAGTAACTGGCAGTGTAGCTGATGAAGTAGAGGGGTCTAGATGGGCTCATTTATCCCACAGAGCAGTATGATTGTTTGCCCTTAGATTACTTCTCTTCAGTTGTAAATTAGTGAAGGAAGCCAAGCCTGCCTCTAGTACCCAAGACAGTTTAGCCAGCTTTGCAGCATACCTGTACTCAGTCAGTTGTGTTCATTAATTAAAAAGTTTTCAAACTGCTGATGTTGCCTGTAGATTAAAAATATGCCGGTAAATTAAAAATATGTCATATTGAGTTCCTATAACATTCTCAGTTGATAGGAGAATGTGATACCTGCAACTGTCATGAAGAGTGTGTTGCAACAGCCCTAGTAGCCCTTGCTAGTAAGTCCGTGCCTCATGATTTACGTAATCGTAACATAAACTTTAATATGTCATCTTGCCTATTTGGGCCGTGAGATGGCTCATCTTGTGAACCGAGGAAGATGAATTTTAAAACCAAGATAATCATGTTCAGAATTTATGGCTTTTGGAACTGGAGCATCTCATCACTATATAATTATATGTTTGCATGTTGTAGTTTCTCTGCATGGAGTGTAACACAAATAATCTCAGGCTTTCTTAGCAAACAGGTCAGGAAGAGGGAATTGTGTGGATGAGGAAATGGCATGGGAACACATGAGTCAAAGACTGGAATTCCCTCTATAACCAGTAAAACTGGCAAGTTATGTGCTCAGACCTGCAGCGGTTTGGGTTTTTTGAAACACTTCTCAGTGAGACTGGTGGTACTCAGTCTCATGGCTGGGACTGCTTTGGACAGTTGAGTGAAAGAAGTGTTCCTGGGGGGAAGCATGAACTGAAGGTGTGAGGTTAAAACAAAATATCCTTTGCTGGCCTGGGGAGGGAGTGGCAGAGTGGAGATTTTTAAATCCTCCCTGAGAGATCAGTGTTAAAAGCCTTGAGCAATCTGTAGTTAGATCTGGATGAACTGAGATTTCTGAGGGGAGGATTCCTCTTCTTCTTCTCTACTTAGGAGAAGTGTCCCCTTGCTCATTGTCCCACGTGCTGCAGGTTGCTGTGCTGCAGAAATGTTCTTGCAGGGCTCTTCCACGGGCAATCCTCAGACTGCAAGTGGCGGTCCCCACCAGCAGCCAGGGACTTTGCAGCGCCCAGGGCTCAGGTTTTTCCCCCTTAGCCCTTTATGTTGCCAGTGGGAGAATTCCTCACCCCTTCTGTGTTCTGGGATAGTAAGGATGTGTGAGATAAACAGGATGCATTGCTACACTGTTCCATGTTGGGTGATTGTCACCTCAACTGATCCAGAATGGCCAGTGGCTGAAGGCTGCTGTTACCATCTGCCCTTTGTCACCCATGCCTTTCTGGCTTGCCCTCTCCTATCTTGCTTCCAGTCTGCCTGCTTCCAAAAAAAAAAACCAAAAAAAAACCCCAAAAAAACCAAAACACCCAACAAACAAAAAACCCAAACCCACCTATCTAAAAGACCGGCACTACTGGTTATTTGATGCAGATTTTGCTAAAAGGCACTGATGCGTACATATAGTTCTGGCTGGTGGTAGCTGTACATGAATAAACATAACTAGCTGTGGCTGTGATGTGGTATCAAGCTACTGTAGATGCAAAGCATGCTTTTTTAATAACTGTGTCTGCTGAAATGGTTATAAATGCATGACTATGCAGTGTGGACACAATCTGATATATCACTCATTTGTACATTTGTAATTAATTGTAAGAACAAGATTGTTCTTTGCATGTGTTCTTTCTTTGCTGCCAAGCACGACAGAGAGCTCTAACGATATTATACCTTAAGCTTGTAATAAAATATTGTTGGGAACCTAGCAAAGAAATTTCATAATTAAGTTTGCTACACAAAATCCCATAATGCTTTCTACAGTTTTTTTTTTTTTGCTAGGACTCCTTAATGACTTTTACGTCTGAATGTAATCAAAACCATCAAAAATTTCTGATGTTTAAGAAACATTTCTGCATATTTTTTCCATCTGGATATAATGGAGCATAATTTAAGACTATGGGCAGAGGAGGGGGTAAATGATGCATGTAATGATTGTTTTAACATTTACAAGAAAATAATTTATTTAAATTGGATTAAGCCTTAATATTATTACACTTTTCTACCTGATTTAACATGGGAGGGAGGGTGGGGGAAGGGGGAGAAGGCAATTTCATGGTAAAGTGTTTTAAGTATTTAATATTTTCTTTTCTTTTTGATCATCCAGGCATCCTGCCTCACAGCCATGTAAATTTTCCTACATAATAATATGGAATTCATTGCTGTCTTTTACATTCCTCTGCTGACAGTGAAGAGGTTGTGTTAAATCAAACTGATAGAGAAACTGGACGTCACCTTTACCCAGGATGCTCAAATTAATTCTACCAAAACAAGAGGTGGGGGAACAGCAAAGAATAATTTGCTTTTGTCTATTTGGTTTTGTATATTACTGCTTTTAAGTACTCTGTCCATCATGTTGGTATCTCTGATATACATAGTCAGAGTGAGACAAAAAAACAAGTACCTGCTTAGGCCATGAGGCCTCAGGAGCTTGCGGCTTTTTTCTGTCCTCAGCAGTCTTCCTACCAGCCTAGTAATTTCTACTGGGAATGGGTCTCTGAGTCCAAGTCCAAACTTTATCATCTGTATCTAATTCCTTTCCCTGCTCCGGGAGAGGAATCAAGTGGGATAAATTCTCTGTCCATATGCTCCTCCAGCTTTGAGTCTACTGACTGAAGTGTTTTTTTGCTCTTTTGATGAGGAAAAAAACCTACAGCCAAAGGAGCTTCACTAGTGGCAGAACCAGCAAAGCCTGGTTTGCCATAGATCAGTGTCTCATGGTTTCATAGTGAATTACAATTGTCTCTTTTTTCCTACACTGAGGTCATTTGTTAGGTCTCCCTCCCATGTGTATTCTTTAACATTTCATAAGGTTTAAATACATGTTACAGCTTTTTTTTTTTTTTTTTTTTTTTTTTTTTTTTTTTTTTTTTTTTTTTTTTTTTTTTTTTTTTTTTTTTTTTTTTTTTTTTTTTTTTTTTTCTTTTTTTTCTGTTGTTATTTTTTTTTTTTTTTTCTTTATTTTTTTTTTTTTTTTTTTTTTTTATGTTTTTTATATTTTTTTTTTTTTTTTTTTTTTTTTTTTTTCAGTTAGGACACATTTAGAACCTCTTTCTTCTCCTAGCTATTTATTTTTTATAAAGAATGCGGGAATTTGAGACCTCTGTATCTCTACTGCATTTTGCTGAAATAGAAAAAAACCAATTAACTGGAAACTCAGTGTGTGACTGCACAAACTTCAGTGTCCTAGCAAACCCAGCAAAAGTGGTAGCATCTTCCTAAGTACATTGCCAGGTTTGGGTTTGTGTTTAAGTTCATACCTTCTGGGAGAAGTAAGTTTGGATTACAGCTTAGTCTTGTTCATCCAGTAGAGTTACTGTCATCAATGGAAGGTGTTCTGGCTTCATGAAGCATCAAAGAAAGATTATGTAAATTCCTATTAAAATGACGAATTTCCTTCCAGCCCCGTTTCTGTTATAGTCAGTTTTGAGTCACTTGTCACCTTCAAGAGGAGCTAGAGTTGCTTTTTCAACTGTAAATGGTACGCAGAGGTTGGGGCAGGCTTATTATCACCAACATACTGTTAGTCACTGCTATGTAAAACAGAAAAGATTTCTTCCTAATTCTAGTTTCAGTTCACAAAGCCCTGTGTGTGTGTGAAATCTCATATTTGTACATAGAGCAATTTACCTCTGTGTATTATGGTGATACAATACACGTGGAATTGCATTATACCTTTTTTCTGTAATATATTCACTTTCAAAACTTAAAAGTACACTTTAGATAAGTGGAAGGTTAAATTCTAAACACATTCTTCGTGTGTGCATAAGCTTCTGTTTACTTAGGAAGTATGATATCAGTAGAGTACTTCTCACTTTAAAGTTTATGAATTTCTTTCTTCTTCTCCTTAATTCTTTGAGGTGTCAGTACTGAGAAAGATGAATCATTTATTAGTGGGAGGCCTGACACATGATGAAATCACTATCTGACACTTCAATGACTTTCAATGTTGTTCTGTGAACATTCAGCAATGCGCAGATGATGTGATGTTGCAGTTCTGTGGGTAGTGTTCTTTTTTTTTTTTTTGCCAATGGATGAAATGCTTTATCATCTTGGTGTGTGAGAACTTCCCCATTTGGTATGAATAGCCTTTGCCTATTATTAAGAGTGATTCAGAAGCTCTGATGTAGGGAAAAAATAGAACACATCTGCAACTGGCAGAGAGGATCTTTATATTTCTCCTGAGAATCAGTGAAAATGCAGAACTCAATCCACTCCTTTTTTTGTTGGTGGGGGGGGGGGCAAACAGAGAACATTCTTGGCTTGATTGTTAATACAGTTTGGAACATTCCCCTTATGATACAGCACTAAAATCTCCATTATGTTGCAAATGAAATGCACCTAAGGGGCAGTTCTGTGCTGGCCACTGGATTACCCCCTGAACGGGGCAGTGGTCTCAAGCCAAAGACATTTAGGGTATAAACTGGCATCTGGCGATAAAGCAATTGTCAGTAAACAGCTGTTTGACAATAAGCTGAACAGTTTACTTACTTAAAAAAAAAAAAAGTAATTTTAGTTCATGTCTTCACTCCAATAAGCAGTTCTGCAAGCATACAGGTTAGACTTTTTGCTTTACTGAATTCACCCCTGACTACATCTTTCTCTGTTCCTCCTCCTTCCCTTCCCAGTATAAATGTTTTCGGTTTGCTGCCATCCCCCCCCCAGCAAACGTTACAGTAGTTTCAGGCTATTAAGATATTTTCCTGCCTCACACAATGTGAAATCTGAGCAATGTTACTCTCACTCCTTTCCCAAGCCACGTCACTGAGTCATTCAGAAGTGCTGCTATAAGTGAGTTGTCACAGGCTGGGAACTTACAGGTGTAGACTTACCTCCCAGTACCAAGTCTGGCATCTAAAAGGTGGTTTCAGGGTTTTCTTCTAACTTAACTGGTTTTTCCCTTTGTTTCAAGTGCTTTTCCCACTAAACTTTTCCCACTGATTCCAGTCTTTCCTCTCTCATTCCTTGAACTTATGATTTTTTTCTCTCTTGTTTGCTTTATATAGTCCTCATTACTCTGCTGTCTGAGCTTCATGAGTTCCTCATGTGTCTATCATCACAATACTTTGCAGAATATACTCTTCATGGATGTACATGGGTACAGCAGAACTAAATACAAGGGAAGACTGTGGAAGAGCTGGCAGTTCAACCCACCTTTCAAGTAAAGACACAAGGTATGTCTTGTGGGATATTCTCCCTCTCTAGTGGCTAATTTGGGTATCCTTGATTTTACCCTCTGAAGTTTTGGCTCTGAACTATTCTGCAGCTACTACTGGAAAGAAGCAGGTGACCTTTAGAGCTAGTAAAGCTGTCTTAATTACGTTTGCTATTTGATATTGTGTGTTCCTCCCCATCTCTGTGCCAGCGTGCACATATCAGATGTGATGATTGTGCAAACAAGTCGGCAAGTACCAAACCACATTGCTTACTGCCTTACTAACTCAGGATGTGATGAAAAAGCTGGTAAACTTCAGAAAGGGGGAGAAATTATTTCAATTTCCAGCCCAGACAGACTTCGATGTGTCCCTTCCTCTATCATCTTTCCTTGGCATCTCTTTACATTCAAATCATCTGTCACATTGGGCTTGTATCCTGGTAATTCATCACAGCTTCCCAGAGTGTCCTGGCTGTTGGGGGATGCTTGGGAGCTTGGCTTTGCCCCTGAGAGGGAGCTTCCCCCAGCTCATCATGAAGGACCGCTCTTCAATGCCTACTCTGCCACAAGAACATGGAAACTCCCTGTAGGCCTCACGGTGCTACGATTTTCGAGTTAGTTTTGTCTTTTCTGAACCAGTTCAGTGTGGGACCAGACAAGCATCCTTGCTGGCACAGAAAAGGGCAGCAGCTGGGGATGGAAGGACTGCAGCAGCCCCAGCTTAGATCAGACTAGACTGTCGTGGAACCACGGTCTCATTTGGAGAAGGCACAAGAGCATCTCTGGGAGATTTGAAGGGACAATACCCCGAGGCAGGAGGAGGGGTATTGCCATAGTAGTCTCTTCCAGTCAAGCAGCTGATCCAAAAGAGAATATTTGTCTACAGTCTAAAAGAAATTATAGAAGCACTCTCCGAACACATTTGAAGACCTAAAAGTTTGCTGTCAGTGTTCTGTAAAACAAGTTAATTCAATATAGGCTTAAAAAATGTTTCTTTTGCTTCCATCCCTCCCCCAGTAGCCCACCCCATCCTCATTTTGCAAGCCATAAGATATCTGCCTGCCCTGGTCCTCTTAGGCCATAGTATGATGGGCACCCAGCCAAATTAAGCTGATCTTATAAGTTGCTGCTGTCCTGGATGTTGCCGGGACTGTTTGCATGATTTTTAATTCACTTCTGTGGTGCCCTCATTTTTTTTTTTCCTGCCTGAGCTTGAAGTGGGAGTGTGTTAGCTGTGAACTACACTGCTGCAAATTCATGGTCTATTAGCACCTTTTCAAAGCTCCCCTCCCTGTTCTCTGAAGAATTAGAACACAGATATAAAAAAATAACTCAGGGCTATTGCACAGTTGTTTCAGGTTTTGTTTTTAAAATTATTGCTGAGGTAGGTTTGTTTGTGTGCTTGCTTGCTTTCCCCATACTGCATTTAGATTTGAAAACAACAGCATCAGTAATAAGATCCTAATGAACCTAAGGTGGATGTGACAGCGTAATGTGCATAGTGCATATACAGTTTGTCAAAGCAGATGAAATAACCCCACCCTGGGCAATTTCCAAAAGAAATACGCTACAGTACTTGTCAGGTCTGGGTGACTACTCCATAAACATATTACCTGCTGGCATACAAATATCACTTTGTATAAGGCACTTACACAGGAAAAGAAAAGAGAGAGGCAGGGCAAAACACTGATCTTGCAGAGGTCCTACAAAAAGCCAAGATCTCGGACAGAAAAATACAAAAATAAAAGTCATTCTAATTCAGGGATAACTACATTTGTGTGTAAAGTATCCACATGTCTTGATCTGTATTTCTCTTCGGATAAGATAAGTGATGCTGTAATTTTCATCAGTGTATTTTGGGGAATATAGCTACTGTTGTTGCTCAGGTCACAAAATTAGGCTGGAAATAGCCTTTTTTTCATTAACACATTACAAAAAATTTCAGAATGACTGCCACAGTTAGGATACACACTTTGGTAGGAATATCCTACTGCATGAAGTGATGAAGAATTTCAGAATCAAAATCAAAAGCCAGAGTTGGCACACACTGTCATCGTAGGTATAATTTTTATATTATTTTTTTTTCAAGATACATCCATGTATGTCTTATGTTATCTTTCATTGAAACAAGTAGTGGCAGAATGATAGAGGGCAGGTGAGATTCCACAATGCTTACCCATATATGTATGTATATTTTTTTTCTAGGATGTGAAAAATAAAACAATGGCTTCCATAACTTTCTCTTACCAAAACACTGCGACAGCATTCACCACAACTTCCGTGTGTTTGTAATGCACACATTTGCACACACATTTGTATACAGAGTTATGAAAATCACATCTTAGAAGCCAAAGGTTTTCTAAGATGGAATCAAAATTGTTAAAATCATAGTCAAAGCATGGAGTAAACTGTGAAACACAGTGTTTACCTCTGCGATCTTAAGTGGTTTTCTTTGCTATTTCACCGGTAGTTCCCAGGAGCATGAGTGTGCTTAGATCATGAGTCCACTCATTTATACTGTAGGAATCTGGCTTTTGACTACGAAAGCAGAATCATCTGCTGAAGTGTGGGAATAATGTAGGAACACCTTATGTTGCCCTAGATTTTGTATGTTAATTCTAGGAAGATGTTGATTAGACTTGATGGAGGCCTCCTGGAAGAGGAGCTAGCCAGCCAGCCAGCCAACCCTCAGGGGGTGGGGAAGGCATAGGAAAGGAGGACTTAAGATAAGGCATTCATTTGTCACCTGAGAGTTGTTAACACAATTGCAGCACGCTTGGCCATGAGCACCTTGCCTTTGTCTCCTGCTGAGCCTTTGGGACTCCCTTAGCCAGAGGGATAAAAGCCCAGGAACTCACAAAAACAACTGAATTGGGCAGGATTGGAAATGTTCCCTTTCACAACATGAAGGAACAAGGTTCAGGAGTATGCTCTGNGTGTAAAGCCGAGTTCCTGCAATCAACCTCGGTAAATAATACCAGGCTGTACTTAACTTGTTTTGTTACTGAAGTGTACCTACTCTGCTTTATTCCAGGGTAGTCATTACCCTTATATATTTTCTTTATAAATAAACAAAAAAGCACACAGTAAGCAATCCAGTTCTATGGAAAGCACTGTAACTTTGTGAATTGACCCATTAAAAATGCCACCATATTGCTATTAATTCTCTCTACATTAAATCTATTGAAGAAACCATAACCTTTTTCCTAAGTACAGCATGGTTTATGTGCTTTATAACTCATAACTACTGTGTATCTGAGAACAGCTCACATCTAGTTGCCAGTTAATGGTCAATATCTTGACTGTTGCAGCTTTTTTGATGCTACTGAATTAAATGTATAGTTACAGNTAGCCAGCCAGCCAACCCTCAGGGGGTGGGGAAAGCATAGGAAAGGAGGACTTAAGATAAG
Organism: Syrrhaptes paradoxus; assembly: GCA_013400615.1. Lineage (NCBI taxonomy): Eukaryota > Metazoa > Chordata > Aves > Pterocliformes > Pteroclidae > Syrrhaptes > Syrrhaptes paradoxus. The sequence continues at coordinate 144,578 of VZTO01017335.1, read as the reverse complement.
GCATTCATTTGTCACCTGAGAGTTGTTAACACAATTGCAGCACGCTTGGCCATGAGCACCTTGCCTTTGTCTCCTGCTGAGCCTTTGGGACTCCCTTAGCCAGAGGGATAAAAGCCCAGGAACTCACAAAAACAACTGAATTGGGCAGGATTGGAAATGTTCCCTTTCACAACATGAAGGAACAAGGTTCAGGAGTATGCTCTGGGTATATGAGGAAGTTCAGCAACACTAGTTAGCCATCAAAGGATTTTACAAAGAGTAGATTTGTATAGGCTGTAATTCAAAATGTTATTTGTGTCACTTCGAATTGTTGTAGTGAATGAAGTTCTTCTTTTAAGAAAATTGGTGTATACTGTAACTAAGTAAGAAAAAGGAAAAGCTTGACTTTGGGAAAGGTTTTCTTTTTGAGTTGGTGTAAAACACCCTCTTGAATATCTTTGTCTAGTCTATATTCTGTAACAACACCACACCTGCTAAATACAAAACCATTTCCACAGCTGGCGTGCCTCATAGTTTTAAAAAATGAAATACAGCATCCAGTTGCCCATGTGGCAAGATGATGTGGAGCCAGAACAACCAGAAAGCCTGGCATCCCTTGTCTCAGGCTGGAGTGTTTTGATGGGAAATAATTATGTTAGAAAATTTCTACCAGTGTGTCTGGTTACAAATCTGGAAACAGGACTGTAGGCTCACCAGTCAAGTTTGCTTGCAGGACAAGAATGGCTAATGCACTGGAGCTCACTGTATGTTACTTTTTGATAAGGAAAAGTTAAGAATTGTATGGAAAGCAGATATGTCATCCAGCAATGCTAACCAAAGTATTTTTCTTCCAATAAATAAAATAACATCCAAGTATGTTCCAGAAGACTTTCCTTCTTCTTTTCACAGATATACCTGCCACTGAAAAGATGTATGCCTTTTTCTCTGCTTGTAATTGATTTCTGGGGTCTAATTCTATATTATGGTATGCACAAGTGTATAGAGTATGTTAGAAATTAGTAAGATAAATTCCCATCATTTTTGAACAGACTTACAAAGAAGCTTTTTTTTTCCTTAAGAGCTTCTTATGTTTGTAGTCTGAAAGTCGCATTTCAGGGCAAGGCGCGGAGGCTCATGTTACAAAGCATCTCCTTTTTGCTGGGCAATGTTAGCAGACCTTTTTGCTACCCAGTGCAAACTGACTAGAAGGATTCTCCAGTGTGTTCCCGTCTTTCCACATTATGGCCTCTGCCTTCTTTACTGTCAGTGCATCTAGAAATTTCTAACAGGTCAATAATCCCTGAGAGAGAACGTCCATTAGGTTAAAATGAGGACTCACTGCCATGAAACACTGGCTTTTCTTTCTAATACAAAAGCAAATATGATTCTTTCTAAACAAATTTACTTCCAGTTGCCAAAGAGGAGTTCTTCCATCTCCACCACAATGTTGAAACATGCCATTAAAACAAAGAGATGTGCTTGATTTCCCCAGAAGATATTTATACTGATAGAGATAAGTGAGACAGAGAAGAGTCAAAGTCTGGCAGTTTAGGTTCTGCAAGCTGTTGTTGGCCATAAATATGCTGTTTTTTCTAGAAGGGTCCAGAGAAAATCTGCCCTGTGAGACTTCCCCTACAGTCGGTAAAAGATGTTTTTTGACAACTCTTTAGAAAGCTTAGGGTCAATAATGCAGAGCCTAAGCACGATGTGCTATGGGAAGGCAATAAGGAAGGTCAGGGCATGACTAAGTCTCTTCAGTAGCCAAAGTTCAATAAAATTCTCTGAATGGTCTTAGGCAGCAGACTGTTCTGTACCACAAAGGAAGGAAAAATGGGGTTGTGACAGCCTAAGGTGGGAATAGTTTGTTGGTGATCTAAAGAGTATGCAAACGCTCTCTTAATCCACATTATTTTTTTTACGACTGCATCTTCATTGGTTTGGACGACACTGCACCCTTTTTTGGAGGGGGTAAATAAATGACTGGATACAAAGTCTAAGCACAAAGCCACTCTTGTCACATTAAATTAAGTTGATTTTCATTTAATGTCTACTATCTAGCTATTGCTGGGCTCCATACAGAATGCAGACAGGATCTGGAATGTTGATCAAGTCCAAGGATAAAGCCACGAAGATACTGCCCACAGTTAGTTCAAGTAATTGTCAATGTCATGCCCAGTGTCTAAGGCTTTTTGCCATGGTGATTAGCAGTTTTCTGTTCTTTTATATTTTAAAGGTTTCTCTCCAAATTAATGATAGATAATTGTTTGTGGTCACATGATCATAGTCATGATTTACCAGCATCATGCTGGTATCAAGAAAAAGTGCAAGGTGATTTGACTACTCTTCAATTAAAGTACCCTGGACAATTGGGATGCTTTTTAAATTTCTAAGATACTGTTTCTTTTTAATGAATAGACAACAGCATTTCTAACAGAAGTTTACTTCCAGAAGGCATCAACACTTGCACGACCTTATTATTGACAAATAGAAAGATTCTGTTAATTCTCAGTGCCAGTGGCTTCAGTGCATTTTCCATAAAAAAAAAAAAAATCAACTCTAGGATGAAATGAATGAGCCTCCCAGACAATAAAATAGCTCAGTCCAGGGCCTGGCTAACATAATTCTATATAGCAATTTACGGTCCATTGAATGTTGGGCTGTAAATTTACTAAGAACCAGGAAGCGATTGGCTTGTAAAACTTAATAAAACGATAAAGCCTAGCTTTCTGCTAATGAGAGTTTAAAGTTCTTCCCAGCTAAGCTTCGGGCATACCTAAATGGAGACACTAACTGACACAGCTATTATAGGACAAACTGTTTGACAAAACGGTCTCCTGTACAGATGCTTTATTTCAGAATAAAGATTATGTTAAAATCCTGTAACAGTTACTCTGTTTTATGAAGTGAATAGTGATTCCAGAATAAATGCATTTTCAAAGAACCTGTAGAAGCCTGTATGGTGAAGAATTTGATAGTGCCAGTCAGAGAACAGATTATGTCCTGTGAGAGACCTTAATTGGAGTTCAGGCTAACTTTCAGTAAAGCATAATGTAAATCAGTTAAAAAGGAACCCCAAAGCCAACACCAAAACAGCTGTCAAAGTTGTCTTTATTTTGCATGATTTTTAGCAAGTCCTTGTATACTTCCCATTCTTTTTTAATGGGAGTTTCCTATGTGCATCAAAGGAAGAATATCCCTTTAAATGCTTGCCATTGATTTGCACTCAAAGTCCAATTGACTGCTTAGGTGGGGTTCCCTATGCTGATCAATGAGGCTATCAAGTTAATAAATAATTCACTTAACAAAACTGCATTCAGATAAGCTAAAGGTTTGCAAAAATCCTGCAAAGGAGAGATTTCACACATTCCTAACTAATGACTTGGAGTCAGTTTTAACTTGGTGAAAGTCAATGGAGCTCCAGAAACATTCCCACATCATCTTCAACAAAAGTTACACACTTACTTCCTGGATTCTCTTCCCAGTGGGGTAGGTGAGTAGGTGTTAATAGTTGGAATATCACCCTGTAGCTTTTTTTTCTTCTTTTTTCTTTTCATGGTGGGATTGAGGTTGGAAGTGATCTCTAATAGTTGTCTAAACCACCTGTTCAAGCAGGGTCACCCAGAGCAGGTTACCCAGGACTATGTCTAGATGGCTTTTAATCTTCTTTACCCTCGAGATAGATATATATAACTGGCACTGACCTTCTGACAAGAAAACTTTTGACATCTCAGTCTTTGAATCTTAGGTCCACCTCTCCCATTTTTACCAGAAGAGTGTTTGAGCGTTGCATAGATTTCTGGAGTATGCTTTTTGTTAACACTCTTTTGTCCTCCCAGGTTCTAACTCTTACAGGTCTTGGCAGAAGGGTCTATGCTATCACATCTGAGTACAGCTTTGGGGCCTGCGTTCACGTTGTTAGTAGCTTCACATTTTGCTAGCTGATCTTCTCTGCATTCACAGCCTCCAGAAGGAAATGAAGTGGGGAGTTAACCTGGGTGCATTTTACCTCTTAACCAAAATATCCTTGGGGATTCATTTGAGTACTGAAGTGCTTAAATTGTGTCTTTTTTCTTGCATTTCTTTTAGTATATTACAACCTTTGGACAACCAAACACTTTCCTGAAAACCAAACAGTTCTGAAGAATAAGCCATCATTTGTGGGTATGATCTTAACTAAGACTTTCCAGCTGA
>VZTO01017335.1:114398-138953 GCA_013400615.1 Syrrhaptes paradoxus | reverse complement strand
TTTTTTTCTTCTTTTTTCTTTTCATGGTGGGATTGAGGTTGGAAGTGATCTCTAATAGTTGTCTAAACCACCTGTTCAAGCAGGGTCACCCAGAGCAGGTTGCACAGGACTATGTCTAGATGGCTTTTAATCTTCTTTACCCTCGAGATAGATATATATAACTGGCACTGACCTTCTGACAAGAAAACTTTTGACATCTCAGTCTTTGAATCTTAGGTCCACCTCTCCCATTTTTACCAGAAGAGTGTTTGAGCGTTGCATAGATTTCTGGAGTATGCTTTTTGTTAACACTCTTTTGTCCTCCCAGGTTCTAACTCTTACAGGTCTTGGCAGAAGGGTCTATGCTATCACATCTGAGTACAGCTTTGGGGCCTGCGTTCACGTTGTTAGTAGCTTCACATTTTGCTAGCTGATCTTCTCTGCATTCACAGCCTCCAGAAGGAAATGAAGTGGGGAGTTAACCTGGGTGCATTTTACCTCTTAACCAAAATATCCTTGGGGATTCATTTGAGTACTGAAGTGCTTAAATTGTGTCTTTTTTCTTGCATTTCTTTTAGTATATTACAACCTTTGGACAACCAAACACTTTCCTGAAAACCAAACAGTTCTGAAGAATAAGCCATCATTTGTGGGTATGATCTTAACTAAGACTTTCCAGCTGAAGTAGTTAGATTTTTTTTTTTCTGAAGTCTGTATGCAGGGGTTAAGAATTTACCACTTTATATAGCCTGATGAATGTATATTAAAAATTTGTTTAAAATTTCTAGAAGTAGAGAAAAAGATAAAATCCTGCTAACCTATCTAGGGGATTTAACTATGCTGCTTCACTTAACTCTACTCTTGAACAGTAACCTAAATGGCATGTAAATAACGGTCACATCAGGACCTTTAGCAAGGCTCAGTGCTTTTTATTGGTACTTGACTTATTAGAAGCTTTTAATGACTAGTAAGAAGTCACAGATATATAGTTATACATTCAGAAGACTCTATTAAAAGCCTTTTTAGCTTTGCTGTGAATTTACAATTTGAGAATTTCCAAGAGAGTATATTTTCTGAGACAAACTTCATTGCCTTAGGATAATTTTAATTTTTTTTTTTCTTTAATGTGATTTGTCGTGGTAGAACCTAGATATTTTCCATGTGGGTTTACTCTGTGCTTTCTGTGGCCTGCAAGGAATTAGTTTCAATTAATATGACTGACAAATACATTGTTGAAATAGTCGTCGGGGCAGGCATGCCTTTGTGTTAACAGTTGGGTTAAACAAGCCCCTTTATCAGAGCTATTAACACCTAATATTACTGTCTGATTAAAGATCATTCAGCGGATTATCCAGTCCCAATGCTTCCACAGACCCCCAGACAGGTGCTCAAATAAGAAATTATGCTAAGTAAATTAGCACTAGTTTTGCATGTTCATGGCTTTGTCTTGGCTGCAGAGAAGGCAAAAGTTATTGGGCTGTTTGGGTTGGTTTGGTTTTTTTTGTCCCTCTTAACCAGAAGGTTCACTTGTACAGTCCCTGTAGATATGCATTGCAAAAAAGGCAAGACTGTTGGCCTTTGTTGTATAGTTGACCTGACCCTGCCTTTCCTCCACCCGGGTTGGTTAGAAGGATAGGTGTGCTTTTACACTAAGAACATATTTCTGGGTTTTGTGACAGTGGAAGCAATATGTAGACAGTCTATCCTCTGTCTCTAGAAGTGCATTTTATTTTAAATTCATGCATTTAGACTGAGCTTGTAGGTAAACTGGAAATGCATAACTTAAGAAGGCAGGAAATCCCGCTAGAGTTCACAGAGCAGAGCTTAGCTGACAGTTCGCTTTTTAATAGGTGAAGTTAAGCCTTGACATTAATGAGTACAGGCCCCTTGACTTCAATGGAATTTTGCATCCTTATACCAGTCAGATTTCTGGCTCAATTGTGTTGGATGGCAATTTATAGTACCTTTCATGTCGCCCCTGAAAAGCTGTGTGTCCTGTGTAGCCTGGGGACTGTTTCTGACAACAAGGCTGCAGAGCAGAAAATAGTGGGCTGGTGACAGACAAGACCTCAAAGTTTTTGTGTGCCTTGAAACAGGAGCAGTGTGTCTTGTCCCCGTTGATTTCTGTTAACTTTGAAAGGGCCAAGAGTTTAATATAAGTAGCTGGAATGAGAACTAGTCCACATGTGGGATTAGCATTACCGTAAGAACTATGTGAGCAGTGCTCATTGCAGGATAAGGAATTTTCTTGGGCGTCTATGAACAAAACATAATAAAATAAGCCCTATTTATTGTTGAAATGTTATTCTTTGTTTGCTGCTCTCTTTGTCAAAAGGATACACTGGTGTCAAGTGGATTTGGATGTGTGCTACCTCATGTTACTTAAAAATATGCACTAAAAAAAAAAAATCTCAGTGTCTGGTTAGAGGGAGGCGAGTGTCTAAGATGCCTAAGGAGTGTGAGAAAAAACTAGCTAGCTTGGAGCTTCTCGTTCAGTCTCGCTCTGAATAGACCACCTCTTGGGGCAGAAAGTGGTGACATGTAAAGGGAGCTTTAGCAATGCAGCACAACATTATGAGACAAACCCCTTCTCCCCCCACCGTCAAACCCCTGAAGCATCACACTCCATAAAAGATGCATTAGATTTATCAATAGACCTTTCTTTACTCAACTGTGCTGCAATTTCTTTTGGGAAAAACTGGATTTTCATCAAAGACACAGAAGACTATAAAATTGGAAGCAGATGTGAGGTTGGATTGGATAGTTCTATGGCTGTTTCTTTTGTGGAAGCACTTTTGAACAAACCCAGCCTTATGTGCTCCTTGCTGTCTTGCCCCATGTAACTCTCTTGCCTGCTTTTTATGTTTTCCAGAGAACCAGGCGGTGCGGTGTGACTAACTGGTCTAAATGTAAACTTCTTCCCTATCACATCATCTATCTCTCAATTTTCCAACTGTTGCTGTATTCTTTGGAAGATATGTTTAAACAATATCCTCAATATTCTGCATTTTTAACAAAAGAATAAAAAAAATACAGGCAGTGCTCTGCATGTAAAGACTGAATTTAGTTCTAGTTACTAGCACTCTTGCTGGCCTGGATTAGGTTTATACCTGGCCCATATGTGATACCTTAATTTACTGGCATGATTTAATTTGTTGAAAACAAGTGTAGATCTCATTTCCTTAGGGTCTGTCTTCTGGCATATTGACAGTGTTATTAATGTAATTGATTAACTGGAAGGAGGAGGACGATTTTAAAGATTATTAATTTTTTTTTGGTGCGTTTTTATCCAGTGTCTTTGATGCCACATGCAATGCACTGCAATGAAAAGAGAGGCCAAGCAACAGGATTTATGATGTTGTTTATCTGTTGGTGCTGTTTCCTCAGTTCTGATTTACAGCAGAACTGAGCCTGGGCCCAGTGAAGTATGGTTTCAAATCCACAACTTGCCAGAATTCATGAGGGTTTACGCAGCTTGATCCAAGACTTTACAATGCTTAGCTCTGCATTTTGTACCTGCTGCATGTGGACATCCAGTCTCTTGGGAGTTAATTTTTTCCAAGCATGGGGCTAGTCCCTTATGAAGAGAGTCCCTGGTACTATCGCATTTGCTCCCGAGGGCAGCACACAGCTGCTCCATTGCGAGCCTCCGATGTGATGCACTGGTAACTTGGCGCAGAAATGCTACACTCACGCAGGACAGGGGGAATAGCCATGAGCCTGGAAGAGCAGTCTGTGTCACTCAAGGGTTAGCACAGGACAGATTCTCCAATGCAGTGCTCCAAGAATTGACATTTTGGCTCATCCTTTCACTTTAGCCTCCTGTTACACAGCTATGCATGCTTTCACTTTCTAGGTCTACTTCCCCATTCTCCCTCTAAACCATCCCACAACTCCTCAAAGACCTGCTCAACTCCTTCCTCAACACGCCTATCCTTTACATGTGGTGCCTACCTCTTCTGTGTCTTTTATGATCTCCACTTCTTCCCCATAGTCAGCCTCACTTTGGCTGGCTTGTCTTCTTGATTTCCTCACTCCTGGTGCTAAGCAGAGTTGATGAGACAGGAAGAAAGCAAGTGGCAGGGACTGCTAAATCTGAACATCTCTCCTGCTAAGCTTGGAGCAGCACTGAAGTTATTGTAAAGAAGAGAAGTAATTAATGTGCCTTTTTTTAATGGTAAAATGGCCTGTCAGAGATATCAAAGTGTGAAATTCAGACCCTGAGATTTAACAAAGGAAAATCACAGGTGGGAGAGTGAAATGGCAAGTTTTCAATTAAAAAAAAGTTACTTAAAAGGTTCCTTATGCAAATGAAAATCAATACCTTTCTGGAATAGGTGCACATGAGCTGTGATTGTTTTGTGAAAAATAATTGTGGCAAACCAGGAGGTCAGAATTGAGCCATTACAATGCAAAAGAGAAGACATCCAGCTCAACCCATGGATGAAGCTGCTTGTGTAAGGCTGAGCCCACTGTTGAAAAGTGCACGATTCATGCCAGATCTTCCTGACTGTGGGGTCACTTCTTGAATCTCCACAGTTTACCATACATTATACTGCACAGATTAACTGTGGATTTAAGTGACACTCCCCAAAACTTTGTAGAACGTATCAGGATCCAGATTCTGTTCTCAGCCTTACCTAGAGTTTCTGTCTCATAAAACAGATAAAAATTGGGGTGTAGATGTACTTTTCCAGAAATACAGGATTTTACCATGAATCTCTGGCTCTTTTCTGAGCGATTAACAATGAATCACTGTTTTTTTACAAGTCTCAATGCATTCACCATATGCCAGATGTTGCAAGAGCGTGAGAACATGTACCAATTTGAAACTGGCTGAACAGCTTCATGCTGGCATTTCTATTTGGTAGTAGGAGTCTTGAGAGGGAACTACTTGAGTTTCACCTTCCTAGTATGGATAAGATACTGTCATCTTCTTGAGCATAATTGTCTTTCCACCTCCTCCATCTCGTCCTTTCTATATTTCCCAGTAAGAGGATCAAAAGAAAGTTAGTTAACTGCAACATTCATCAGATAATCCAAAGGAGACAATAATCTGGAAGACAGTATTACCAAGTAATTAGTTCATGGGTTAATTCCATCCTTGTTTATTTGATTTTCTTGTGATTGTGAGTGTGGGTTTCTCAGTCTAAATCCTAGTACAAAGGACTCCTTGCTTGAGGTGAGTGGTCCTGGAGGGGAACAAAGAGAGAGGAAGGAAATGCCTGTCTTCTTCAGGACATTTGCTAGCTACTGATAAGTTTAGGGGAAATTACTGTTCTCAACATTAAGATAATACTTGCTGAAAAGCTGAAAAACCAGTAAGCAGAAAAGGATCCTAATTTTGTATGTACATGCATAGTTACTTAGGAAAGATTTGCACTGAGGTTTACTTCCTTATTCTGGAATTATTAAATTTGCTTTCTATTTCTCATGTCATCTCTGTCTTTTGGTTGTTTCCAGGGGACCATTGATAGGTCACTAGGAAAGCAAATCCATCTTTTCACTGGTGCATTTTCCCCTGTGCTGCTTTGACAATACCAGTGCTATCAGTAGGTACGTACCGAATATAAACACACCATATAACAGAGAATCACTGCGGAAAGAAGTCAGTCTGTGAGCAGTGGGACTGATAAAACATGCTTTCCGTTGGTGTGGTGTCCTTTGTCCCTTCTCCTTCACGGTGCACTACATTGACCCTTATTTCTTTTATGGCATGCTGTTCGGTAAAGAGTGGCGTGCATGTTGTCTTGCTCAGCACTGGGCATGCCCAGTACTAGCTGGGCGGCTGGTTGCTGCCAACTGGAGCAGCTAAGCTCTGCCTGCTTTCCCATCAGAGCAATTGCTAATTTGGGTTGGCCAACAGCTCAGAAACTTCTCTGAGGGAGCTTTAGGGGAGAGGGAGGGAGTGGGAAGAGGTAAACAGATGGAAAGAGGCAGATAGCACAATCATTTCAGCCTCATTGTGTACAAAACTATGCTGAAAATGGCTGCCGGTGATTACCATTAATGAAGGTTTATCCAAAATGCAGCAATGAGACATCAAAGGTGCGATGGCACCAGTGATGCATTTGAGCTGTGCGGTAATGGCTTCTCCCTCTTACTCCCATGGTTTAATTACAATTCCAGTAACTTCCAGGATCTTTCTGTAAACAGTCATCATCTGGTGAGCTGGGCTCACCATCCAAAGTCCATTTAATTCCTTGCAAGAGGTTGAGATTGATGTGGGTTGAATACTAACTCTTGTTCTGCATCTTTACAAATGTGGGCGTCACACGCTTTCCCTGGCAATGCTGCTTTCTTACTGACTTCCGCAGGCTCTTCACCTTGTCTGGGGGACTACATGAGGTTGCAATAAGAGATGACATATTAAATATTTGTATTCTGTTAGCTAGTTTCCAAACATTTTGCAACTGACAGGTTTCTCCTGAAAAAATATACTGTCTTTTAGAATAAGAAATAATAAGATATGTCTTATTTTGTATGTGGTATCTGGATGCTCTAGATAGGTCAGAGGTACACACATCTGCGTTTATGGTCATTCAGGTAGACGTATGCCGTAAGTTGTGGTATGGATTAGGTGTCTAGAAAGGAAACGGTGCGTCTGTACCCTTGAGGGTCTTAGCCCGGAATTAGATTTTATTTGCATTTTGTTGTGATCTATGTTGAAATCTAAGTTGTGATATACTGTGCAGTACAATGGAAGATACCAAGTAAATAAGGAGAAATTTTATACTGAAAGAGGGCAACATTTTAAAATTTTTGCCTAAAGTTAAGCTGATAAATCATACCCTTCTGGACAGCTGAGCTGACTTCAAGTCAATTGGACCCCCAGATGCTTCTCCCAGAGGCAAGCTGGCCAATGGTAGTTACTGGTGTGAAAATAACCTTAAGCACCCAAGTTTAAAAATCCAAGTGTCTCTGCTTAAGATAACTCAATATTTAAATGTCCATTTAAAAATTGATTTGGTTGAATGCTACTGTTCATCTTGTCTGAGGCTCAACATGTCCTAGAGAAGAGTAAAAGGAGCGTTTCCCTTCTAAGTGTTGCCAAAGGACAAAGAATGATTGCTCCTCAGTTTTGCATATGTCAGCATAATAGAAGCTTAGTCATGCAAATCCTTATTACTTGGCAGTTCTGCAGCAGGGAAAAACAGAGCTTTACCATATTTTATCAGTGCTTGTAGTTAAAAGTATGCCTGTCATTGTGCTCTTCAAGAACAGATGTCAAGACGATCTTGAAAACATAAATAAGTGTTAAAAAATATTTTTCTGATTTAAAAAAGGGGGGAAACACCCCCCAGCTAGTTGAATGTGGCTTTTGATTTGCATGAAAAGACATGAACTGTTCACATGCTTCCTTCCACTTCTGTGGGGGAGATTATTAAAATTATTCAGTTAACGTCATATTTTATTTTACTATTATTTAGTGTCTGATTCTGCTAAGTGCAGTAGTGTACTATGGAGTTTCAAATCATCAAGGATCTCTTAGCCCTTTATGGGTCTACACTATATTGTAGTATGTTGAGTAAATGAACTGTGATGGAGCAATGATTTACTCATGTAGTCCATAGACACACTTAAGAACCAAGCTGGAGAAAAGCTGCCTTTAGAAACATTAGCAGAGTAAGACAAGGGGGAATGCAGATGTCAGTCACATTTTAAGGTGCTCTTTACAATGACACAGAGCCAAGTTTATTAGGGACAAGGCCTTTTCCTTTCTTGTCTTTTCCTTTATGGAGCAGTGTCAACCATGAGAAGACGTGTCTGGGAGTTACTGTTGGCCGTATCAGGACAGATCCAGCCATGACTCACTAGGGTAGGAACTGGCTGGGTCAAAGTCACGTATTTCTTCCGAGCTAGCTAGAAGTGGTTTGTCTGCAAGTGAAGTTTTCCTTTCTGGCTTCCTTATGCAGTAATAATTCACTGATTTACTGGTTCATATGTAGGAATGTTGAGAAGGGGTTTAGATGTTCATTTTTGCTTCTGTGCTGTATTCAAGTACTCTGCTAAGGTTGTGAACACTGATTACACAATATAAATCATTTGCTGCCTGTTTGTTTCTGATCATCAGAGGAATGAATGAGACCTCTTAACACAGCCTCCTCACTCTTTTGTATAGGTATGCAGAGAGTCCTTGGGCTGCCTGCCTCATCTGGATTACTGGCAGACTCCTCATAGGAGATATTCATTATAGGCAATGCTGTGAATGCCACCTATACTTAAGCTTGCTTGACACTTCATCACAAGACCCTGTTTTCAGTTGCTTATAAATTTCTCAAATGTATGTTATTTGGACTGAAAATGTACAGACTGGGAGACTGCATCTGGCTGAATATCTAAAGCTTCAGAAAAAATGTCTGGGTTTGTTTTTTGGTTTTTGTTTTTTTTCCTGAGAACAAGTCTAAGAGAAATGTGCTACTTTTCCACTTATCTTAAAAATAAATGTGTCTATCCATTTTTTTGAAAAGCTCCAACGATTTGCAGAAAGAATTCAATAATTGAGCTAGAAGCAATGTGTCGCGATGGTGCCAGAGTCCAGGCTTTACAAATGTCCTAACGCACATGCAAGAACTCAAGAACTGTTAAAACATAAAAGGGATGTGTTGGAAAGTGAACAAATTGTGGAGATTTAAGTGAAGCTATTTAATAACGACTACTTTCTTGGCTACCATTATATGATCTTTTCACCTGTGGAAATGAAGGGAAGCTCATCCCATTCACAAAATCACATGGGTGATTTCTTGTTTGCAAAGCACTTGAGTAGTACAAGGATGGCATGACAGAAAAGTCAACAGACATATGTAATCCTGTCTGTGTAGCAGGTGTTGAGTACAGGTCAGTAAATAAGATCTGGTACCTCATGGAGAGCAGTAAGAATTAAAAAAAAAAAAGTTGAACATTGCTGTGTGTAATAATTAGCATCTAGTCTGTCCACTGAATGAGGAAATGGCTTTAGGAAAAAATAGTCTTGTCATCCATAGTCCTCCACACAATGTGTATGCTGAAATGTAGTTGTCTGGGAAATCTTGGAAGGTCGTAAATTTTGAATGATTGACTTTGTAGTGTTTTTTTAATACGATTTTTGGCGTATAATTTGCTGTTTGGTATTATCTGTAGCTCAAGCAGCAGAGGAGGTAAACAAATGCATGAAAATAAAGTAATTCTACAGTAAAAGAAAGAAACAGCAATTTCTTTTCTTACACCCTTGGATAACTTCCTGTTTTGTCTGCAAAATAATATTTTTCCTTGGAGAGGAAAAAGGTGTTAGACATAGCAATTTCACTTGGATAGAAACGTCATCACATAAATAGCCTGCTGTGAATGACATTTTAGGCAGCTCAATCAATATCCTGCCAGGAGAAAAAACAGTAAAAAATCCCCCAAAAAGCAGTTATAAATTCAGTGCATCCCTTAATTGGAGATATGTTGGAATTTACCTGTAGATATATATTACTTACAAAAAAGTGAGAAAATAAACCTTGCTTTATTCTAAAATTACGATCATTCATATACCAATGCTAATTATCTGTTGATGAAATATTTGTATGATGTGTTTTGTTCTGGTTTTTTAACTTGCCAAGGAATAGTGGGTCTATATTCTTAATAACAATTATGACACACAAACTCACAGCACTTTTCACTCAGATTTCAAAGAACTCTGCGAAAGTTTCACTATTCTGTAGGTGGGAAAACAGCAGAGAAAGGTGAGGAGTTTGTCTAGAGCATCACAGGCTGTCTAAAGTCCTGTGTTCTGCCCATAGCCCGGTGCCTCCCAACATCACTGCGTCAGAGCTGCATTTTGGGCATGTTGTATCCTTAGATGTGTCGCACAGGTCTGCAGGATGCCCTTGCACAATGAAATAACATGGATTTTCGTTGTTTCTAAGACCACGAACTTGGTGAAAAAAGTGATCTGAAAGCTAATCAAAACAAAAATTTTGAGTTGAAACAGGACTGTATTTCGCTAGCATGTGTAACACAATTGTCAGTGTTTAATTAGGAGACATTTAAGGCTAAATATGCAAGCGTGGTATTTGGGATCTGATCACACAAAAAGAAAGGCTTCTGCCCTGAGGAGAAATTGTGAAAACTTGCAGCCTTGTGAACAGTGGAAGTTGAAAGGTACAGACAGGCACAAACTCTTTCAGCAGCTGTGCCAGTTAGCTTCAACTGTCTAAATAGTAACGCCACTCACTTGAACTTCAAGTGGCTCCGAGAGTGTTTCTGTAAGCAAACTCTGCCAACAAATGTGAGGGAGCAGTAACCTTTGCAAAGAAGTGATGATCAACAGCTGGGGCTATAACCTTCCCCTGGCTTGTCTGCATCCAGCAGAGAACATCTGTCCAAAGCCTAACTCCCCAAATTTACAGAACAAAGGTATAGTTTGTTTAACAAAATTGCTCGTATTAGCTAAATAATGGAACGTGCTTTGATTCTGCTGATGCCAGAACTGCCCAACTTTACTTTCCTCAGTTAATTAGGATTAATTTATTCAGAAAGCTCAATGTTTGGGTTTTCAGTTTGTTTCGTTGGTTGGTTTGTTTTAAGCAAGGAAAATAGAGCTTAGGTCACGTAAGGCTCTCTTAGCTTAGGAAAAAAGTTCTGTGTAACTCAGATTTTTTTTCATCAAGCTGTGTAAGGGTCAAGATGATGTGTGCAAAATATTTAATGATAAATTTCTCCCAAAGCATGTGACAATTTATTTGGTATAATTTAGATATGCCAAGCAGATGGGAGTATACACTGCTCCCATGAAGTGTTTGAGGTTTAAATACATGCTCTTGGAAAATGAGCAGTGGAAGAGGAAGGTGCTTCCTACATTTCAAGTCTTACTGGGTACTGGTATCCATTAATTTCTTTACTGACAAAACGACATCATGAACTTCAGGTAGACTGTAATAAGTAACTAAGGAAAATCTAAGTGGGACTTAAAGTGTCTCAATTCCTCTATATCAGACAGATTGCTCTTTTGATCTAAGAATGACCAGAACAGCACCGAGAACATGCTCGGTACCATATGAAACTTCAGCGTGTCAAGGTTTTCTATGTCAGTAATTTGAATTTAAATACTATTTAGTACCTGTTTTCATAACTTAATAGGGGCCAAGTTTGGAAAGTTAGGACAAAGGATCCATGAAAATAAGTTCCTTCTTCTTTTTTTCTTCCTGAGAAAAAAAAAAAAAAAGTGGCTGGGAAAGTCCAGCACCTGTTGAAGGAGTATAAGGTCAAGTTGAGTGTTGATTCCTACCATTACTTCTGGACATTCCTCAGTTAAATCATGCATTTGTTAGCCTTAGAATAAGCCAGTGTTGAACAATACTTGAAATAGCCCAAACCTTGAGTAAGAGCATTTTATTATACAAAAGCAGACAGGCGGAAGAGCCCTTGTAAATATATCATCTGCCCAGAGAACACAAATGTGTAATTTGACAGTATGTTTTTGTAGACAAGAGGAATGAAAGTTATTTTAAACTTCTCTCTTTTCCTCCTACCTTTGAGGTGATAGCTGTAATGAAATACCCCAAATGTCATTTATTCCTCTCTGCGCTTCTTTCAGTATGAGTCTCCAAAGCAACAAACAACATTTCTTGTGGGAAAAGGATATCTGAAAACTGTTCTGAGTACTGCAGGTGGTGAAATAAGAATGCAAGTCAAAGAAGTGTGATAAACAATGTCTACTGAGAAAGTGCCCATGGAACTGCTGAGTGAGGATTGCTGATCCTCGGAGTTGCGTAATTATGAAACTTTGTGAAGATGAGCTGTCACAAGATCTCTAATTAGATAGTGCAGCCAACCCCGATAGATAATGTTTCCTATGTGCACCACTAAGGAGTATTACGTCAGAGAAGTTGGTGAAATGGCTGAGAAAAGATAGGGACTGGTAAAAACACATGGAAAAAATTTTGAGGTGGGTCTTCTTGTGCGTGATCTAGGCAATTCTATGTTATTCAGGACAGTCATGAAGGAAAAGAAAGGTTTGGTATTATCTGGTAAGCTAGGAGGTGGGTAGATACCTAGCAGACAGGGAGTTCATCACAGTTTCCATTTGCCTTGATTCTGCCATTTGCAAGATGATAGAATTAACACCTCATCCTAACTGCTCTGCTTTGCACGCGTCATAGAAATGAGAGTGAAAAAAAGATCATTCATTATTTGTAACTTACCGTTTTTTAAAAATCTTTTGCACTTGGGACAGCAAGTTGTGTTGTTTTATGGAAGAATATTTACTTTGCATGTAACTGTTCTTTTAGAAATACCTTTTTTATACAGGAAGGTGTTACTGGATACCATCAGACGGTTCTTACATCCATAGAAAGTCTAGTATCGGGGTAAAGATGTTAAATGTGCTAAAGAGCTTTCCTTTGGGCTAAACGATAGGAATATTTAAACATTTTTGTAGCTGTTTGTAGGAAGGCAGTAATCAAGCAAAGCAAAGGCTGAGCAGAATTAGGCTGCGCAGTCTGAGAGACTGGTTCCAAATGCAGCAGGAGAAATAAGTCAGGTTAGAAGCTGGTGAGCGTGGCTTCTGAGTAAGCGGAGAGTCCAGACCCTTTGGGGCTTCTGACTCGCGGGCCAGGGAGGCTTGGGCATGCTGAGTGAAGAAAATGGCTGTTATTGTTTGTTTGTTTGTTTGGGTTTTTTTTACTTGATGTGATTATATACTCTGCAACCAGCATAGCACAAAATGCAACCGCAAGGAACACCTGTTGGTAGCATCAGATTCTTCCTTCTCAGGGATGTCGCCCATGGCTAGTGCTACACATACGGCCGTGCAGGATACGTATCTGGACATCATGTCATGGCAAAAAATAGCAGTGAAATACTCAGCTTTTGAAAGAATGTGTGACACAGCAGCCAGAGAAGCAACGCTGACAACTTTCTTATAATTATGTAGTCCGCTCGTCACTCTTTGAAGAAACAGTTGAGCACTGCTTTAAGGAAAGTATTATCTGTTAGTTAGCAAAAGTCACAGATGGCTTGAAGATAAGGTACATGGAGCAGTATTTACGCTTCAAAAGAGTGTCCAGCTAGGTACATTGGTGCAATTCTTTCTAGGTATTTACCTGAGCAGTAATAAAGCCCAATAACTTAGCTGCAAACAGGTTCTGTTGAAAATGCGTGATCTGGCAAAATTCTGGGTGGGTGCGCTCAAAAGTTGATAGCTGTTTGTAAGCTTGGGCAATTAATTAATCATGAGGAAGTGAAGAAGGAAGAAAATTGAGCGGAATGTGTGTGCCAAGAATATTATCAAAACACACCTAGGGACAACACTGTTCTTCTATAGTTATTTTATTAATACTGAAATTTTTTTTTTTATTAGAGCTGGGGTAACATCTGGGATTTTCAGAGAAGTCAGTGGGAGCTGTGCATGAATCTGAGGTCTAATGGTAGTATTTTAAATGAAAAATGCACTGTATTGTAACAGCAATGAGCATCATGAATACAGGAATGAAAAACGGTTGCAAGCTGTAACCCGTCTGCATCAAAGTCAGCAAGGAAAAGGCATGTCGTACCCTGTATTATTTGTAAAGTAGAACGTGATCGTACAATTCAAGGCTTGTGTCATAGTGGATAAACGTAGGGAAAGCACTGCAACCTTGATATTCCCTTCACATACGAGGCACGAGCTACTTTTTTGTGTGTGTCTTGCTGTGCTAGCAGCCCCGTTGAAATTATGGAGTAAAAATGGGTAGGCATGGTATGATCTGTTGTTTAATAATTGCAAAACACTCTAGGCTCTTCAGGAGGATGCTCAAGAACTGTGAAACATCTTTTATTAGACCAGGGTGGTGGGGGGGTGGTGGTGAGAGGATGGAGAATGATATCATGGGCCTTGGTTCAGACGGTGCTTGTTTAAATCTATCACATCTGAGTGGGGCACTTAAAGGCATGTTTAATGCCAAGTCTATGAAACCACCTCGTTGAATAAGTTAAGCATCAGCCGAGTCAGGCGTATGCTTGTCTGCAGCTCGCCCTCTTCTCGACTCTATTAGTCTACAGCCTGGGAGACTTCACTGCGAACAGAGAAAGCTTGGCAACGGAGCTGGTTTCTTACCCTGATAAGTTGTAACAGACACATGGGTGATGTTGCCTGTTAATTTAGAAGGCATTTAACACTCAGGCATGCTTGTCTAGTGCAAGCCGGGAAGGACACTGCATTCTGCAACCTCTAATTGGGTGCCATTGGTAATGTAAGTCGAAGATTGTCCCAGTCAGCAACTGTATTGCCTAATCAGCAGGAGTGTGTGCCCATTGGGGATCAGACATAGATAAGAGGGAGAGAGAGATCTGAACACATCTCTGAGATGAGCGGCATTTCAGGAGCATGGAGGATGTCTAGATTTATGTGCTTTTTGGCAGCACTAGTGAGCTATTAGTCATTTCTCATGAATAGGGCTCTTGTAAATCAGAGGTAGGAAACACATTTCGTGGATAATCATGGCAAAAAATGTCAGCTTTGCTATTTGGTCATATGCTGATAGGATGCTTAGCACTGGAGCGGATGCAATCACACACATAAAATCAAAATAATACTCACCGTACATGATGAGGGGAAAGCAGGCAGGCAGCAGAGAGGTGAATTTTTCATCAGTATTTGAAAAGTAGGGAGCTAATGTGTAATAACAGAAAGGGAGAGCTATTGGTGTTTGTAAGGTGAAGCATTACTGAGGGAGCCAGGGCTGAGTTCTAGTCAGCGTCTGGATATAACACAGCGCATTTTAAAAAGGCACACTTTGCATCATTTGAACAGCTGGCTGATCAGTTCATGGTTTTCCTTTTATTGCCCTGCAATTTACTGTATATGGCCCTTACGTGCAAATACCTCATGAGTCCCAGGGTTGCACATTTCATGCAGTATACTGACTGCTCTGTCAGAATTAAATATCATCAGGAAAACGAGCAAGGGTGGGGTTTTTCAGCTTTATCACTGAAGGCAACATTCAGGGTGAATAGAAGAGGAAAAGTAGCTGGAAAGCAAAATGTGGAAGGTCTCCCTTCAAATTGTGCAAGGCAACCGGCTCTTGTGTATGAAACCCATCACTCAAGGACTGACATTTAAAGAGCTCTTGGAAGTGAGTCCTGTGCAAGGGAGGTGAGGAAGCAAACCTCACCCAGGGCTTCCCAGTGCATTACTTCCTGGAACCAGTCAGAGCTGAAAATCTCACTGGCTAAATCAGGATTAAGGCAAAATCGTTCTTAGGTTAAATATAGTCGTGTCCTCAGTGTGCTTTTGGCTTAAGGAATTTCCTAAAGTTCATCTCCTTAAAGGAGCATCCCCTCCACCCTCCCAGTTTCTCCCACTGGCCTCCAGTGCTACACCATCTCTCTATAAATTAGCAACGTATAGAAGTGGAAATGAGGTGTAACTATTCTCCAAGTTAATGCTGGTCGGGTCTACACTGGGTAATGATTTTCACACAAGTCCCCCAGTTCTGGGCACAGCCTTGGATAGCATCCATAGGGGTCCTGTCCCTCGCAGGTGCTGGGATGGAGGCTGCCGGGTGACTGTCTGGCACCGATGGTCCCAACATGTTGAAATGACGACCCTGGGGGAGAATTCTAACTGCATTTCCTGGGAGTTGTGGGAAGGCAGTCAAGGCTTTTGAAACTCCCTGGGAAACATCCATAAATCCCCATGAATCACAACCATTTTTAAACTCCCTTTCAAATTAGAAGACATGACTTTTGCTCGGCAAAAAGCAAATATACAAAGTGTTTTGAAAAACACTCATGAGTTAGCTTGTAAACAGAAGTATCCTGACAGTGAGGCTGCCAGGGTTTTTCTGTATTTGTGTTACTTCAAGGTCAAATTGAGTCAGACCCAGGCTTGAGATGGGGATGTGCTGGCTTTGCAGGCATCGCTGCGTTTGGTGCCATTGTGTGTGTTCGATGCTGCAGACTAACCCCGAGATTCTTCATCTCTCCCCTAAAACAACATCAACTGAATTGTACTGCAGTGTTTCCTTCCGCAGGGCTTGAATACTGGCTTGTGTTTTTAGGGGGATTTCATTATTACTTAAATTCTTGCCATTTTCAGGGTTGTGAAGCTTAGGGTAACTGTATTATAGCTATGGGGATCAATATGTCTTCAGATAACTTTTATCCACCAGAAGGGGTTCTCAGGCAGCCTCAATTCGCTGTTGCCTGGCAGTAGGGAATCAGAGGGGAGAGAGCCATTCTCCTCTCCTTCTGCCTCTTGAAAGTCAACATGTCCCATCTACACTCTTCAGATTTATGGTGTTCCTGTGGTGGCTGCAATTCAGGACAATTAAACAAACAAACAAACAAACCAGAGAACATACTTCTTCCAAACAGGTATTTCAGCATCTTTTTTTTTTCCTTCTAGTTTTTTTTTTTTCTTCCCCAAAAACTTTCCCAATAGGTGTTACATCATTCATTGTTGTGAAATTAGTTGTCTGTTTGATATTCCCAGACCTCAGTCACAGTCTTAGAAGTTCTGTAGTTTCTGTTATTGCTGTCCCAGGAGCGAGGTCTAAACACCAATGAATTTCTGGAGATGTTGAAAAAGGAGTGGGATGAGAGGCAAGCTGTTAATATACAATGCTGACCTCGTCCTTTTTTCTTTTGGCTTAGATGCAGGCTAACACATTTCAGCTCTCCTTTCCTTTTGCTAATATAACAAACTTACGTCTTCCAGGGTGTGAGTCTATGAAACAGATTGCTCACTGTTTCCGCAATTCAGCCCTGCTTTGCCTCTTTCTTCTCCTGGCTTTACAGTCCTACCTGCTTTGCACCATCATCCTTCTTGTTGTATGAGGCTCTGCTAAGGTGTTTGCTTTTTCTGAGTTGCTCTTCTGCCTGTTCAGGGAGTTGAAGCAGCTCTGGGCTGGTACGGAGGGAGCAGCACATGGTTAGGAGGAGGGAATGGGGAAGGGAGAGGAAGAGGAGTGGGGATGGGAGAAGCAGAGCTGCTTGTTTCATTGCAATAATCTAAACTGTGCTCTCACCAATGGGCTTGTATAAAGCCAGCTGAAAGAATTCTCTGCATTTGCCTCAGGGGTGTGAGGAGGAGGCATGAGTTCATGCCCAGTCACTGAGGTTTGATAGCCTGGTGTCCCAGCGCCCTGACGGACCTGCAGCGGTGGTGCAAAGTCCATCAGCAGACAGGGGTACCCTGCTCCCTCTGCATCTGGGGGATGTTGCCCCACTATGGCAAAGGCGTTGGATCTGCACAGAAATCAGCTGCTGAGCCTGTGGTCCTGATTAGCCGTGAAGGATGTCTGCTACTTTTTGTTTCAATTTCACGTGCCTCGAGAACGCGCGTGTGTCTGCCTCTTAGACCTATTATCTTTTGAAAATATTTCTCCACAGTACTTTTAAAAACGATTCAGATACTTCTAATGGCTCATTACTTGGGTGCCAAATGGAAGAAGTAGAGGAGGATATTTTTCATCAAGTTCTTATTTAAAAGTATGTAAAAACATTAATTGATAGAAAGTCATAAAGACCTGGGCTTCCAGTTATTCTCAGAGCCCTTAGGGTGAAATTAACCCTCAAGCAGAGGCTTTTTTAAGGCTTTTACAGCATGCCAGTCCCATGGGGGGTCTGAATAAAGATGTATTATGGAACAATTTTACTGTATAATTTTCACGTTCAGTATCTGCTTGGATCTTTTCAGTGTTCAGCTGACTTATGATCTTCCAGTACATATATTGATCCTTTATCTTAGACAGATTGAGAGCCCCAATGTAAAGTCACACTGATAAATTTGTCAACTTGATAAAAATAATAATAATTGCAATAAAGCAATACTTAAGTATATATAATATATCAATGTTTATTATCTACTTATAGATGAACTTGAAATTATTCTGATAGCTATATGTGATATAAGATAATTATATACACACACCTACACATCATATTGTGTGTATATATGTAAAAATTTATTATTTTAATCCATTGTGGAGAAGTCAGAGAGAATGGGTTGGTGAATGCCATCAGTTTTACTTTGTGATACACTGAATAAAGCTTGCTGCCAGTCCAGACTAAAGAAAATATTTCCATTACTTACTATGACATTTCTAACAGAAGAATGTAACTTCAGAAAAAGAGTAGCTGGTTGTACTTTCTTATAATGCTCCCCGTGATTTGATGCAACTTTTCCTCTGTATGTTTTCTTTAATTTTTCTGTTTTATGTGAAAGCTGAACAGACTGAATTTGTTTGTAATTTGGAATTTAAAGCAAGGCTCTTTGTTAACAGCCCAGAGGAAGTTTCCATATGACTTATGGGCCATTTGGGCTCAATTGAATTTAATGGGTTTCAGCTGCACCTCCACAATGGCTTTGAAGGAAGTGAAGGGAGATCTATAGGTCTTAATTGCTCAAGACTGGCTTGTTTCTCTTGAAAAGGCGGTTTGCAAGAAGCAGGTTGGGAGTATTAAAGTATATATCCTGAGAGGGATGAAGGAACTGCCGTTTGAGGAAGGGCTTTAAGACATTACACAGCAGCTGAACTAGTCAATCTGAACTGGTCCATGCTAAGTTCTTGTTTGTTCCCTTAAAAATAAACAAATAATCGGAGGGCATGGCTAAACCAAACTTCCTTTATCGTCCTCTCAAGAAGGGAATAGGGGTCTTGGAACTGACACGATAAATTAGGCTGAGACCAAAAGAGAAATCCAAACAGATAGTCCCCTTGGCCTCTCTCACGCTGGTTGACAGACACGAGTTTTTGAGTCAGCAGGTGAACCATGACTTCTAAGAGCAGTGGTTTGTTTATTCTTCCACTGTACAAGGCGTTTCAATGGAAGAGAACAAATCTGACTGGGCAAATTTCCATTTCTATTTGTATTTCCTTCTGTATGTGCATGGCCAACTGCCCTTACAGATTGTTGTTACTAAGTTTGCTAGCATTATCCCTGGCTTCACATTAGGGGGTGTCTGACCCATAAGAATCTTTTATGACCCCATTTTCCAGACAGGCTGGAGAACATGTGAAAGCAAAGTTAAGAGTATAAAGGAGCTATTGTCTTATTCAAGATAAGCCAAGAGACCATATTACAGGAAGTTAACCTTTGGTGTACTGTATCATTTTGGCTGGCATCATACAGGCAAGTAGGAAGGGGACGTTCTCCTGAGGTACCCAGCAGATGAATGCCAGATGGTACTATCATAATACACAAAAAATAGCTAAATACCTACCGGTTCTGAGCAGTACAAAAGGAACATTTTTCTTTTTCCGAATCCTGCAGGGCAGAACTCAGACAAGCATCTCAATGCAAACATCACAGTAACTGAAATGTGAAGCTGGAAATCCAAGGAGTTCTCCAAAAGCTCAGAATAGCTTTTTAGGCTCGATTCGTGTTGGGGCTAATTGGATCCTCAAAGGGGAGAATGGTTTATCACAGGGAAGTATTTTAAGTACAGCATGTTTAGATAGTCGTGTATTGGGTTTATGTGGCAAGGTTTTAGTAGCTGGAGGGTGACAGGGATGGTTTCTGCGAGAAGTTTCCCCCATGTCCCGTAGAGCCAATGCCAGCTGGCTACAAGATGGACCCGCTGCTGGCCAAGGCTGAGCCCATCAGCAACAGTGAGAGCATCTCTGGGATAATGTATTTAAGAAGGGAAAAAAAACCTGCTGCAGAACAGCAGCTGGAGAGAGGGGTGAGAGTATGTGAGAGAAACAACCCTGCAGACACCAAGGCTGGTGAAGAAGGATGGGGAGGAGGTACTGGAGCAGAGGTTCCCCTGCAGCTTGTGATGAAGACCCTGGTGAGGCAGCTGTGCCCCTGCAGCCATGGAAGGTAACGGTGGGGCGGAGATAAACCTGCAGCCCGTGGAGGACCCCCCACTTGAGCTGGTGGATGCACCTGAAGGAGTCTGTGACCCTATGGAGAGAAGAGCCCAGGCTGGAGCAGGTTTGCTGGCAGGACTTGTGACCCTGTGGGGGACCCACACTGGAGCACTTTGTGAAGAACTGCAGCCTGTGGGAAGGACCTGTGTTCGTAGAGGACTGTCTCCCGTGGGAGGGTCCCCACACTGGAGCAGGCAAAGAGCGTGAGGAGGAAGGAGCAGCAGAGATACCGTGTGATGAACTGACCACAACCCCCATTCTCTGTCCTTCTGCACCGCTGAGAGGGGAGGAGGTAGACAATTTAGAAGTAAAGCTGAGCCTGGGAAGAAGGAAGGGATGGGGGGAAGGTGTTTTAAGATTTGGTTTTATTTCTCATTACCCTACTCTGACATGATTGGCATGAAATTAATTTCCCGAAGTTGAGCCTGTTTTACCCATGATGGTAATTAGTGAATGATCTCTCCCTGTCTGTGTCTTGACCCATGAGTCTTTAGTTATATTTTCTCTCCCCTGTCCAGCTGAGTAGGGGAGTGATAGAGCAGCTTTGGTAGGCACCTGGTGTTTAGCCATGGTCTGCCCACCACAGGTGGGTAAATGGGAGTTTGTTACATTAAATAGGGAGGTTTGATAAAGAGCAAAATGATGGAGCTTTGCTGATGAGACCAGTGCTGCTGGCTGAGTAGATCCAATCTGCAACCTAGTGCCTAGGTCAAATTGAGGGGTTTAATTTTCTGTGGGAACTTTCTGCCTCGATGGTTTTTGAATCTTGGTCGGGAATGTGTAGAGAAAAATCTCAGGCCACCATCATCACTAGCACAGTGATGCAGCGGTGCCTAGCTGAGGGAAAGTGTGTTTACTTTTCCCACCTTAAAATACGTCCATTTCAATTTCCATGCAAGATTATAAGAACAAGAATATGCTTCCCTTTAGGGGAATGGCATTTGGCTAAATACCACACATTGCTACAAACCTTAGATGTGAAGGGCCACATGCAAACATTTACATAGAATAATATTATGGATGTGGAGCTGGGTCTCAGTCCTATAGGAAAAATATTTCTGACTGCCTGGCTCTTTCAGGCTATTAAATTTATTGCCTGCAGATAGAGGCTGAGTAGATAGGTGTGGTGCTGTGACAGAAACTGAATGGTTAGCTCTGCCCTCCGTCTCTTGTCTTTAAATCCTCCCCACCAGGCTGTGTACCACCTGTTTTCCTGGTAGCTGAGCTTCCCTGGTTTGCTAAAGCACTATGCTTGTATACCCATGCCTCAGTCATTATTGTTCTACATTCTGGCCTATTCAGGATTAGGGAAGTCTTCCTCAAAGCTTCCCAGAAATGCTGCTAACGTTTGTCTGTTCCTTGTCTTCAGTGGTTGCATCTTCTTTCATTAACTAGGGTAGCTGGTGTTGAAAACCAAACAGAAGGTAATGACAGACCACAGCAAGCTGTCTGTTGCTGCAGATGGAGGATACCTCTAGGATTTGGGTCAGAAAACACTTGGCAGGCATCCCTCTGAATTCTTCTTGTCACATGTTGAGGAAGCCTGCTTAGTGGCAGGGGTGAAGAGGGAAGCTGAAATCTTAAAATGGCTGCAATATGATTTTTTTGTTGTTTTGTTTTTGTTTAGCATCAAAGCTATTTACAGCATATCTTGCCAATTGATTCATACTCTTACCGTCACGGGTTTTTCCCGATTCTTTGCTTTCAGAGCAGGAAAAAGACCCCACACGATCCCATTTAAGTTTGCAATGGCAGGAAAAATGAGGCTTACTTTTGTCCCCTTTTAGAACCGGACCTTCGGAGGTACTGTAAGAAGCCATTTGTTTTCTTTAGACACAGTCCAACTTCACACAGGCACGCACACACATTCAGATGATTTCCACTTGAAATTCCTCGTCTAATCCAAATAGCTCTCAGCCTTGACTGCTGAGCTGTGAAGAGGCTCCCCCAGCACACAGTACTCCGGCTGGGGAAGCCAGTGCGCTCAGCTCACAAGGTCTGCATGCTTTCCCTTGCTTGCAGATACGCTTTCACAAGGTTTGAACCCCACTTTCTCTGCTGCTCGTGAAAATAAGCAGAGTGATATTTGAGGGAGTCCTTTGTTTCTTTATCATGCAGTCTGCTGTCTTGGGCAGAGTAAGTCTGAGGTTTGCAAGCCTGCAGAGTCACTGTCTGTAAAGGTGACAGTCTGGCAGATCCGCGTGGCCTGGAGGGGAAACCAACAGAGTTGCACCATTGCACTGTCTGTGCCCTCACTAGTCAGTCTGTGTAAACTAACATCCCATATTGTTTATAGTTCTTTAGTACAGTCTTTTAAACAAATACTTCATTTTTTTCCTCTTCTGGAGCACGAGTGGGTTACGTAAGATTCAGGATGGATGGGTGATGGCAGAGCTGTTGCACCCTACTCTGCCTATTGGCTCACAGACTCTTCTGTCCAGGTAGTCACTTTTCCCTAGGAAAGGTTAGAAACTGCCAATTTTCCAACACCCTCCTTTGCCAAGAAATGGTCTCAGGATGCAACTGAAGCTCCTGTGGCTGCAGGCAGGGGAAGAGGATGCTGCAGGTGTGAGGCTGGCCTGGAAGGAATGACTATAGAGATGGGAGGCTGCCCACGTTTCGTTCCAGGTCCCGGAGATGCTGAGACTGTATTGCTCTGATTTTGTCACATTCCTTTATCTTTATGGGGACCTGCAAATCCAATTTATCAATCACAATGCAGTATACAGCAGCTTTCTTTTTGTATTTAACCAGAGGAAATTATTTTGCAGATGTATCTCCTTTGTCTGCATATCATCTGGAGAAGTACTTGGTGCATATATACATGTTGACCAGACTTTTTTATTCATATCACCATACCAGTTGTGTTGCTTATTGATCCACAGGATTACATTAGGCTCTATAGAGGTACAAAATCATAAAACTTCAAGATGCACATCTAAATGTATCATATCATTTTTTCTCAGAGAGGGAAGGAAGTTATTTTGTTTCATATTTTCAATAATGTATGTGTCTCAAAACCATGCAAAATGAAAAAAACAAACAAATGAAAAGACACAGAGACTTTTGTCCAGGAGGCTCACAAGCTAAATTTAGACTGAGGTGATGAGTTAGGTTAACAAATAAAAGTGGGGCAGTAGGTTAAGAAAGGACAAGGGTTATAGAAATAAAATTACATGCGATCCATGCAGTACACCCAACTGCACTTTGTTATGCCCTGCCCTAGCCAGATTCTGCAGAAAAATGGCCAAAGATTAGCTCTCAGGGGCAGGGAACTGTCTTTGTGGTGTTTGTTTTTATAGAGCCTAGTTCAATGGGACACTAATCCCCATTTGAGGTCCCTGAGTGCTATAGCAGTACAAATAATACACACAAAATAGTAGCAACAAGATCCCGTGGCCCAGCTCCTTTCGGAGTGCTGTGCTTCTTTTTTTGGCTGAGCCTAGCCTAAGGAAAAAGAAGGACTGTGCAGCCTGTAGGGATGCAGCCATTATTTTGGGTGTTTTTTTTCTTACCTTTTGAAGTTTGCCCATCCCTTTCGGAAAGATATTTCAAGCTGCGACTAAATTTGACATTAACCCTGCCTTTCTCCCTTTTTGGTGCTTAGTGATATCTGAAATCTTTGGATCTGACTATGTACAAGTAGGAAGAACAGAAAAGACAACAATATAGCATCTGCGCATAGTTTGGAGCCCAACTTCTAACAAGGAATTGGGAACAGGAGAGATGATTTTTTAATAAGAAGACAGTAGTTCTCAAGAGTCACTTTCAGAAACAGAGATGTTTGCAGAAGAGGCATCAGCAAAATGCCTGACCAAAGGTTTTTGCGTCTCGTGGCTGAAGTGAAGCCCAGGTTTGAAACCATTGTTCCCTGTCCTGCTGAGCCCTGGCAGGTCCAGGTCTGTCACCGACCAGCAGCGTTTGTCAGAGTCAAGAAGGTCAGCAGCTTCGTGGGCTGAGAAACGTATGGTCTGCTCCACCAGGATTAGTGTTTGTGATTGGCTCCAATATGCTGCTCTTTGGAATTTCGGAATAACCTGGAAAAGTCCAACTGTGTTAAGAGCTTAGTTTTACATGTGGTCTGAGCCCAGCATTCATGCCTCAGACATGCTTCTGACATATTTTGGCCACATTGTGAGGTGTTAAAGTTTAGCTGGAAAAGAGTTTAAATGCTGCTGCTTTACTGGTTTGGGCCCCACAGTGGCCATCGTTCTCTGCTTCTTTACCTGTTATTTCATCCTTTAAGTCCAACTCTCACCAGAAGCACAAGCTCTCACACAGCTGGTAATTCCTGCGAGTCCAAGTAATGTGGATTTGGGTCCAGAAGACACAGTCAAAGTTTGTCTAATTAGCTTCCTCTCACTATAGCCAAGGCAGAAGTTTAAGGTACAGTAACTCATTTTATAGTCACTCTACCTGGCACTGAATATAGATTGGAAAAATTCTTTGCTTGAGCAAGTTGTGTGGTAATATTGTTATGTTATATTAAAGCGCTCTTTAAAAATAAATTAGATTCTTATGAGTGAGAGAGACTAGTATCCCCTACCACAGCCAGACCCGACACAGGCAAGTCTCCTCCTGTGCAGGACTGGTAAGTTCTCCCATGAAGAGGAAAGTCAGCCAAATAGTCGTACCCTGTTCTTTTTCCTTTTTCCTTTCTCCATTTTCCTTTTTCCTTTTTCCTTTTTTTTCTTTCTTCTTTCTTCTTTCTTCTTTCTTCTTTTTTATTTTTTTTTATTCCTTTTTTTTTTTT
>VZTO01017335.1:0-114393 GCA_013400615.1 Syrrhaptes paradoxus | reverse complement strand
TTTTTTTTTTTTTTTTTTTTTTTTTTTTTTTGTGACCACTAAAATATTTGCCGTTTGGTCTTCAGAAAATCTAGATAAAGCATTACCTGTGGCCAGCAGAACACCTTAAGAACCACACCTGTTCATCAGGGCTGTTTCATGCACATCTCCCCATGCCAAACCAAGCCGATATATCAAAAAAGGGTCCCAGATATTTAGGGCAGAAATACTCGCTTTGCTTCTAAGTGCTGTTTTTCTTCTGAGTCTTCCTCTCAGCTTCCAAAAGCTGCTTCTTAAACGCTTCTTGTGAATGGAAAAAAATATGCACTTTCAAATTCTTTCCTGGGGAATGAGGGCTCATATCTCTCCCTCTCACACTGATACTGTAATTTCACACTTTTTTTTTTTTTGCCAGCAGTTGAGTCTCTCCTCGTTGTATATGACATGCATTTTTCATTTTCATTAGGACCTGTATAGTTTGAGAGGCCTGATGAGCAAGGGGAAGGGACGTGGCTGGGTGGAAGGGCTGCCTCCTGAAGGGGACAGCACGTAGACCAGGACGAAGAGAGCCTGTGAGTGATTAACTGAGCTTTTGCTTAAACAAAAAAAGTCCAGTGTGATGCTTGTTGGATGGAAACTAAGCTAAACTTCGTAGGGGTCAGGCTCTTTGATTACTTATGATTCACAGAAGCTAGGAGCTGAATTTTCTGAATAATGTCATGTCCCGACTGGTTAATTGCCACCCAATTATCAAAACTTTCTGAACTGATCATCATCTCTGAAGAGCTCACACATTATTAATCTTGTCTTTCACCAGGAGAAGGGCAAGATGTGGAGGGAAGAATGCTACTCCTTCGATTTCTCAGCTTGTCTTACAGGGCTGAACATTTAACTCGTTGAAGGATAGTTTAACAATTATGTGGAGGCTATTCCTTTCCATGCCCATTGGTGGGGTGAGCTCTTAGGCACTTGTATAATCGCTGCTGGTGCTAAACTGTGTGCTTGAGGAGGGTCACACAATCTGAATCTGAAGTCTGAGTACTGCCATGGGTCTTCAGTATCTGGGTTGTAATTGCTTATGGAAGTGGTCATACATAGGAAGAAAACTAAATTAAAATAACTTAGCTGTAGATAGAATATTTTTGTATTAAAAGCCACTCCAGACCTGTAAGGTTGTTATGCAGCAAAATTAAACTAGATATATCTGTGGATAAGTGTATACAGCTTAGGTTTTGAATACCCGAAGGATACTTTCCTCTAGATGTCTATTACTGATAATGGTGCAGCATCAGAAGTGTTAAGAAGGTTCTCTGAGCACAATAAAACCTGATAGCTGTAAGTAATGGCCAATAAACTCTGTATTTCCTGAAGCTCAGCCTACACTGCAGCGATGCAATCAAACTTCCTTTATATGAAACCTCCATGTACTCTCCCAATTCCCGTCCTTCTGCATTCCCACCATCCTGGCCCTTGGCATTCATTCACGCTGATGTGTTATTAAAGTTGTCTCTGAAGCTGGCCCAAGGAGTGGTACATATTATTTACATCACAACAGAGCCTGGGGGGCATCAGACAGGGCTTGGGGGGCTGTTGTGCCAGCTGCTATTCAGCCTTTAAGTACAAAGATAGTCCATCACAAAGAGATTTTTATCTTGAATTTTAACAGGTAGACAGAGGGAGGTGATTGTTTTGCTGATGCTTCAGACTCTCCATTCAAGTCGCTGTGAGTGGTAGTCTTTAGGAAAACCACCTCTGTTGCAGAGATATCGCACAAGACTGCCAAACTGAGATTTCCCAAGTCCATCATTAGCTGGTGGTCCAGAACCCGTAGCAGCCAACTGGCAGTGTGTAACGTAGACCAGGTAGAATTAAACACAGAGATTTCACAAATTCATTGTGAGTCCAGTCTGATGCTTGTATTCAGAGC
Source organism: Syrrhaptes paradoxus (assembly GCA_013400615.1). Taxonomy (NCBI): domain Eukaryota; kingdom Metazoa; phylum Chordata; class Aves; order Pterocliformes; family Pteroclidae; genus Syrrhaptes; species Syrrhaptes paradoxus. The sequence goes on along the minus strand of VZTO01017335.1, from coordinate 112,487 downwards.
ATGTGTGTATTTCCACCTCAAAAGGAAAGAAAACAATCCCCCCAAGTCCCTCAGAATCAACCAGATTTTTTAAAGCTTTCGGCTGGAAAATAAAAACCCCTTTAAACCATTTAAAACCAAGTTCAAAAGTCAGCCTGTAAGTATATAAAACACTGGGGACCATCATATGCTAATCTGAGTTTAACAAAACACATAGCATTACCAAGTGTAATTATACAGTCCAGCTATTAGTAGCTTTACCTCTGGCTGTTCTCCATCCTGCTTTCAAGCTACATCCTTTCCTTTCATCTTATTCTACACCACATGAAACAGGTGAGCTGTTCCCTTTATATAGCTCAGGGCTCCAGTCACATGGCTCTCAAAGCTCAGTATCTTCATTTAATCAGTTAAAAGAATCGACATAATCAGAGATCTTTCATGAACTCCGTGCCAAAATTTAATTCCGTTAAGCATTCAAAGCTTACCAAGTTCAAAAAAAAAATCAAGAAAAAAAATTATTTTTCCTAGGAATATTTACTTTGAAAAGCTGCCCTGGGGGGTACATTTGTAGTTGAGGAGAATATCTCTCACAAATCGCCCATACATCACTGCTAGCAAGTTCCACAAAAAGAGAACTCCAATGCTTTTTATTGTCAAGGCAACACTGCAGTTTCTGCATCCCATTTTTTCACGCATAGATAGGAACAGCAGCCACTTTTTATCTGATTCCATTTGAATTTTTATCTTGACTTAACTGCTACTGGTTTCTTACAGGAAAATACAAGTTGTTTAGGGTTATCTTCACCAGTAACAACTTCTGACAGAAAAGAGGGGGTGATATTTCGCCTGAAAGTCTGGTTTTGGTACCTCACCCCTGGGTTAGATGACAGTGCCAGTAAGTTAAACTGGATGGAGCAGTGATTTCCACTTTTGGGGTCCCTGAATGGTTGGGTGGTGCTGGTGAATTATTTTTAAGTGGTCTGTGAAAGGCAGACTCATGACAACTTGAAAGGGGCCTGAAGTGCCCCTGGAAAATGCTGGGGGGTCTGCAAACTGGAAAAGATTAGAGCTCTGGGGCTGCGCTATCTTGACCCATGGGCCCATGTTATCTGTGGTGCCTTTGTTTCTCCAGCACAAGATTAACCCCACATTCTCACAGGTATCTTGAGGGCCCTCTCCCACCGAGACCGTCTGACCCCAGGGAGCACAGATACTGCCCTGATGGCATACAGCAGTTCTGTTCATCTCCATCATATGTTTTTCTTCACAGCATCAGATGACTTGATAGTTGTTGGCATGTACCTGAACATCATGGCATGTCACAGGTTGTCAGGATTAGGCCTCTGAGGAGCTCCAACGCTACCTTGTAGGTGAGTCAGCTATTTCCTGACCTTGTTATATTCCTAAAAGCACAAACAGGGAGACATCTTATTGAGTTTCTGTCAAAATCTGTGCTTCTTTTAGCCGTAGAGGAGGCTCAAGATGTCTGTTAGTATGAAAATAAATAAAATGTGTGTGTGTGGGGGGTTGATTGTGAGACAAAGAGCTGTATGTTCCAGACAGAGAAGTATGTGGTGGTAGTTTTGTTGTGAGTTCATCTGCTCTGTCCCCTTCCTGACGTGGGGGTCACTTCTGTGCATGTTTGGTAAAGACCTCTGGAGATCACCTGGTCCAACCTCTTGCTGCAGACAGGGTAGACTTTAAAGTTAGGTCGGATTGCTCAGGGCTGTGTCTGGTCAAGCTTTGAGTATCAAGAGAAGTGTGGCCAGCAGGTCAAGGGAGGTGATTCTCCCGCTCTACTCTGCTCTCCTGAGTCCCCCCCTGGAGTCCTGCATCCAGCTCTGGGCCCCCCAACGCAAGAAGGAGATCGAGCTGTTGGAGTGTGTCCAGAGGAGGCCACGAAGATGGTCAGAGGGGTGGAACACCTCCACTGCAAGGACAGTCTGAGAGAGTTGGGGTTGTTCAGCCTGGAGAAGAGAAGGCTCCAGGGGGACCTTCTGTCAGGAAGAGGGGCTACAGGAGAGATGGGGAGGGACTTTTTACAAGGGCATGCAGTGACAGGATGAGGGGTAATAGATTTAAACTGGAAGAGGGCAGATTTAGACTAGACATTAGGAAGAAATGTTTTCACTGTGAGGGTGGTGAGGCAGTGGCCCAGGTTGCCCAGAGAAGCTGTGGATGCCCCATCCCTGGAGGGGTTCAAGGCCAGGCTGGATGAGGCTTTGAGCAACCTGGGCTAGTGGGAGGTGTCCCTGCCCATGGCAGGGGGGTTGGAACTTGATGAGCTTTAAGGTCCTTTCCAACCCAAACCCTTCTGTGATTCTGTGATTCTATGAGTATGTCCATGGGTGGAGATTCCACCCTCCAGGCAACCTTTGCAGTGGTGAAAATTTTTCTCTCATGGTATTATTTTCCCCTTATATTCATCAAAGTTTCCCTGGTGGCAGCTTGCGTCTGTCGCCTCCTGTCCTCTTGCTATGCACCTCCAAGCAGAGCCTGGCCCTGCTTTCCCCACACTTTCCCAGGTGGCAGTTGCAGACTGCAGTATGATCCCCCTTTATCTGTCTCTTCTGAAGGTTGAACAAGCCCAGCTCTCCCTGCCTGCCCTCCTACATTGACTGCTACAGTCCCCTGGCCATCTTGGTGACCCTCTACTGGATTCACTCCAGAATGTTCTCGTCTGTCTTGTACCAGGGAGCCAAGGCAGGATGCAGCATTCAGAGTGCAAGCTCAGAAGTGCTGAATATGGAGGAATAATTACTTCCCTCAACCAAGTGGCTACCTACGTCCTGAAACAGCCTGGCATTTGGGGTTGAGTCACAAGGAGGAGGTGGAGGTAAGCATGGGTTAAGGATGGGTGTGCTGTAGGGCACTGAGGTACACATGTACTCCCATTGCAAGGAGGATGGCATGGTTTCGGCAAACAGGGTGTCTGCTCACAACTTTCCGCCCCGTCCTGCTGGTCTGACAGCCGAGATGCTTGTGAATCACTGTAATTCAAAAGAGCATCATGTTTGCTTTCAATTGCCACAGCTGTGAGCTGCGCCTCTCACACCAGTGACTCACAAAAGGCTCAGCCTCCCAGGCCCAGGGCTTGGGGGGGCCACCAGTTGCAATGCCAGATATTGCAACCTCATCTGTGTACGAAGGGTCTTATGTGCACCGTGGGAGTTGGATTTGAATTAAAACCTCAATGATTATTCCTTTCCGTCCTTTTCCTCTGCATTTGCTACGAAAGCTGTCAGGGAGTGTGTGAACTGATTTGTTTGCTATTTTGTTGTTGGATTTGGCTGGAGAACTGTTGTGGGGAATTGTGGAGAGGAGAGTTCTCCCTCTTCTAGCAGAGCTTTGGAAATGTGTCAAGGTCACCAAAGAGTGGGCAAATTTCTTTATCAAGCCATAGACAGATTTCATATGGGTCGTTACAGGAACTCCAACCTTAATGCTACCACCACCAACAGTCTTACAAGAGCTGTGAACTATTTGGCAGAAAACTGGCAGTTTTGTAACCAAATTCCAGTTTTGCAGGAAAGTTTGCTGTGTGCCTTTCTTTTGGATACTGTTTTGCTGTTGTGAAAAGCAATGCATATGGAGGCCTATTAGAGCCTAAGGCTATTGTTGATACCGTCTTGACTCATTCTTGGCATTTCTTCATCTTCCTTCGATAGCTCAGCTGGTAGAGCGGAGGACTGTAGGCTGGGTCTAGAAAGTAATCCTTAGGTCGCTGGTTCAATTCCGGCTCGAAGGAAAGGTTTTGGGGTTTTGTCTTTCTGGAATTTACAACTTTGCCGAACTGCCGTTTCCAACCGTATGCCACTCTACGCCCCATGAGAAATGTAATCTACTGAAAACATACCACTTTCAAGAATTTCATTTTTACTACCCTCCTTGTCTGCTTCAGCTGGTTCTTGCAGCCACGGTTCTTTGACCGTTGCCACCTCTCTGCCCAATCAGTTCGTGCTCGTTGTACGAGCTTCTATTCTGCAGGGGCTCAACACCTTCCACGGGCCCTTGTTAGCTAGAGCGGACCCACAGCGCAGAGCTTGCAGAGCCTCTTTCAGCTGAGTTGGGTGTGGAAAACAGGGGCAGGCCCAGTTGTTGCTGGTTTCAGCCCTTTTCCTATCCTATTCTTGCACTTTGAAGTTCTGAGGTTTTGAGGAGGTGGGGGAGACTACGAGAGATGGGGAAGAAGAATGATTTTGTGATGACAGGAGCACCATGATCATTCATGTCCAGATATTTGTCTGAGACAGCCATTACATGTAGCTATAATTGTTGGCCTCGTGAGAGGGTTGTGAATACCACTGTGCGCACTGCCTTGAGGTGTATCGTTTCCATGCACTGTCCATTTCAATGAAGAGTTGTAAAGGTTGGGGCTGGTTACAAAGGAAATGGGTAAGAAGGAGGCAGTAGAGCGTATGAAAGGACACCACAGGCCAGGTTAACGAGGCATTCTAAGGACTCATTCATACAGGAGCCAACATCAGAAACTTTCAGAGAATAGAAGACAGCTCACTGTGATCTGTTAAAGAAAACTTTGTTTCACGCAGGAAGCTGACTCATTTTCACAAGACACGATCAACTCTGAGAGGTCTGTAAGAAGCTTTATTAGAGCAAAGATTAGAGGTTTTTAGATGTTTACATTAGTTGAGACGACATTAGGGATCCAAATCCCAAAGCTCATGCAAAGCTTCTCATGCAAAGTATCTCCTCATGCCAAGTGCAGTGCTAAGCTGAACAAAATAGAAGGAGGTGGCAATTTCATTCAGTTGCTTACCTTTCATTGTGTTATAAATATACTTGGTATTATTTAATAAGAAATATTTGCTAGAATTTGAAGTCAAATGCGTCAAAGAATCAGTACTAAGCTAGAATGAAGAATCAAGGAATTATATGTAATTCCAATATTTAATTTTTTTTTTTTTACTAATTAGCATCAGATCAATGACCATTGATCATAGCAGAACACCCGTTTTCTTTGTCCTTCCAAATCCAGCTGCGTTAATTCCTCTTCAGCCTGCATAGCAGTACACACTTACAACCTCATAACCATAATGGGTTTTCAGCACGGGAGGCACAGGACAGGAGAGGGGCAGTTGTGCCTCTCCTCTCAACAACAGGACCAGCTCTCCAGGCCCTGGAGGGCAGCCAGGCCATGCATTTATTGCTCTGTAGGTCCCCTCCCACAGCAGGATGGGGTTGTAAAAGCAAGGGTGGGAGAGGCAAGCAGTCTCCTTCGCAGTCCTTCTAGGGAGGAGGATGCACAGCAGCAGCATCTCTGCTGGGAATCTGGCAGTTGCTTTAGACGAGGAGGAGAGGGGTATGAGCCTGGGCGATCCCACAGGAGGAACTCAGGTGTATTTGTAACCAGCCTGGGCTACAAATCTGTCCCAAGGTGCCTGGGACAGATTCCTCCTTGCAATGTGCCTTTTATAGTCTTGGTGAGCAATAAGACAAAGTAGGAACCTTTCCAAATGAGTGAATATGTGACTCATGCATTGAATTGCTGCAATAAGCCTGAAGCTTTTGATTCAAAGCCTGCCAATAATTGTGAAAAGTAAGTCGTTGTGCTTGTATCAGAGAAGGGAATGATGCTTTCCCTGGGACTGGGGAATGGTGGTGACTGATGAACAGACTAACTGCCTCACGGGTATTTTGTTGGTGTGTAGATCTCTGCTGACTTAATATTTCAGTCTGGGTTGCACAAGGTATGATTGAAACAAGAATGAAGGGAGAAAGGATTAATTAAAATAGCTTCTCATTGCAAGTGGTGTTCGTTCTGTGGTTGAAAAAGGTGAGTTGTTACAACAAGGGTTCACCCTCATATTGCTGCACCCCAGTGGGCAACTGGGTCCTGCTGGGGAGAATACCACCTGATGTGGTTAGCTTCTTTTATCCCATGGCTGTTTCATATCATGCTATTTCAGCTACCAGGACTGTGTTACCAGTGGTGACATTGACTCCATGTCTTCCTCCACAATTACATCCGCACAGGGTGATTTTATAAAATATCCAGCAAAGGTAGCCATCATGCCAGAAATGTGAATTTAAATAAAGTTCAGGTGTTTTTCTCACACGTGTGAGTTGAACTTCAGATAGAAAAGTTAGGAAGTATTTTGAAATGTTACTGCCTTCTGTGTTTAGGAGCTTCAGCCTTCTCTCAGATGATGAGAAGCTCATCATGACNGGAGTAATGGTTTTAAACTGAGAGAAGACAGATTCAGATTAGATATCAGGAAGAAATTCTCTGCCGTAAGGATGGTAAGACACTGGAACAGGTTGCCCAGGGAAGCTGTGGATGCCCCATCCCTGGAGGGGTTCAAGGCCAGGCTGGATGAGGCTTTGAGCAACCTGGGCTAGTGGAGGGTGTCCCTGCCCATGGCAGGGGGGTGGAACTCGATGATCTTGAAGGTCCCTTCCAACCCAAACCATTCTGTGATTCTGTGATTCTATGATTCTCTTTAACCTTGAATAAGCTTCCTGTAATTCTATGATTCCTCTTACAACCAAACTTCTCTGGCTCATTGGACAATGTCAGGGTTGCCGTGTCCTTATCTGAGGAGTGGCACCCCCGAGACCAAACCTCTGAGACAAAGACTTAAGCAGGTGGGGACAGGATGGACCAGCAGTAGTAAGCTCCTATTAGACAAGGTGATTTTTCTTATCAGTGGGATAAGTGGGATATTCTTTCCCTTTCTAAAATACTTTTTTCCTCTTCTTGTCTCACCTCTTGTCCTAAAACAAACTTTTAAGCTATTCACTAGCTTAGAAGCAGCATACTGCATGGTGAAGAAATTGAAGCTCATGCAGTTGGCGTAAACATGTTGCAAAATATCTGTACTTTCTCCCTAAAGGAAAGAGCAGTGGTTGCATTCCCCTAGGACAGCTTGGTGAGTCAGATTCAGTCACTTGTGCCTGCAGCACTTCTTACGTGGTTATTTTGCACCTTTGCTGAGCAGCGTTACGTGGTTTGTGACTGGTCTTGTCCATGCTCATTCTGAAAGAAACTCTTAATTAAAAATTAAAAGTGCAATTTTGGCATGGGCGTAACTCCAGGTTCTCAGCTGTACTTGCTTTGAATGACTTTGTATATTGAGCTTTGTTTTGATTTCCCAATATAAATGAATCGGAGCCTCGCTCTACACACCTTATTTCACCTGGTTGCATCAAAGCCATATTTCAGGGAAGGCTTCTTCTGACACAACATGAAACAACTGAGCAATGCAGGGCCTGCCTAAGGAAATTTGGTTAACCTTAGAGAAACTTCAGAAAAACTGCGTAATCTCCACATTTTGAAGGATGTGAGCTGCGTGCTCCAGCATCGGGTTTCAGCCCAGAAATTTAGCACTGCAGCAGGGATGGGACTGAAGGTATAACTTTGCACTGAGCCCACAGCTTTCCTTTGAGCTCTGTAAATTGCTTCTGCTGCCATTGCTCTCTTGTAGCCCACCTGTTGCCTGTGGTCATGCAGATATAGATAAAACGCTTTCAGTGAGGGTGACAGAGCACTGGAACAGGCTGCCCAGAGAGGTTGTGGAGTCTCCTTCTCTGGAGACATTCAAAACCCGCCCGGATGCGTTCCTGTGTGATCTGATCTAGGTGTTCCTGCTCCGGCAGGGGGATTGGACTGGATGATCTTTCGAGGTCACTTCCAATCCCTAACATTCTCTGCTTCTGTGATTCTGTGTGATCTTTGTCAAGTTTTTGATGATGGCAAGGAAAACATGGTCTTGATTCCTGTCTGGAGTAATAATACAAATAAATAGTAACAACTGCACAATTCCCTTACAGCTCTAGAGGTAGAATCACAGCAATTAAAACAATGTGCAATTAAGGAGAGCTTGAAAAGGCTTTTAAAACCAGGAAGCAAGTCAAGATGTTTTGCTGATGATTTGCTAGTTTGTAGAAATTGCAAGTGGTTGCAAATTGGTTTGCTTTTACCATGAAGTAAAACTATTCTCCAGTGTGCGTTTGACTGAATTTATGAAAAGCCTCCCAGCGTGGCTGGAAATGACCAAGAGCAGTTGCTGCCTTTACTTGCAACCACCAGATCAGGTAGATCTACACCCAACTGAGCAACTGTTTGTACATTTCTTCAGGCCTTCATAACCACCCTCTACCAACCAATCTTTTTTCTTCCTATTGTAGTTGTTATAATCAGGCCTTGATAAGAATTGCTGCCAGGGACATCCAATCAGTCCCATGGTATCATCTGGAAATGATTAGAGTCCTCAGGACAGATTGAAGCCATTTTGATAGCATTGATTAGTTCCTTACTTCAAGTTGTGCCATTTCGCCGTTCACTGCTTTAAAATTCTTGCCTCATTTACGAGGATACTTTTTTTTCCATTGTAAATAATAAAAAAAAATTGTGTGAATCCAAATAAACTTTGAAGTTTGTGGCTTTGTAATAGGAAAGTCATCTGGAGAGTGTCTGCTCTCTTGCCAGCTTTAATCAATGCATGATAATCAATTATCATATCAAAGTGTTCAATTACTCCTTAGTGATGAGGTGCTGTAGCCGTTTGGCTTAATTTCCTAGAAGATTCTCAGCCCTCCCACTGCAGCATTGGGGTTACTTAACTGCCTGCTTAAAGACATCTGCTGTGAAAATGAAGCTGGTACTATCTGAACGCCAGCCTTCTCGAGAAAGCAGTGTCGGATGCTTCTTTGACACAGCAAACCACTTCTTTCTATCTAATTTGTGAGCTGGATGTACCGTGTTGTTGCCGGTTCCTAAGAAGGGAATCTTTGTCCATCTCTATGGGCTTTTATGCTTCAGACGGATGCTAAGAGTCTTGGCTCTGTCTTTGTTGAGTCTGGAGAAGTTTCAGTGTTCCTTTTTCCTGCAGTATACCTGTCCGTTTCCCAGGGGTTATGGGAGGAAAGTTACTGCTGATTCTTGTGTCAGTATGTTTCATGTTTATTTGATGGTTGAGGAAAAGAAATGTGAACAGGTGAAGCATGATTGCTGCTTAAGTTCCCCAAACCTTATAGAGGCCTGAGAAGATCTGTATTTGTGAATTAAGGGTCTCTTCAAATTCAGAGTTGAGTTGTTGCTACTCCATATTGCCATTTTTGGAATATGTGGAGCTAAAAAATCCTCTAATAACTTTCATGTCAGTATAAAGCTTCTCTGGGATCACTATGTTTTGAACGCCACACAATCTTTGGTGTAGCCATCCTCATGTCCCTGTGACAGGGAGGGTACCAGTGCCCCTATTTCCCATAACATTGTTAGTTCCTAAGACTGCTGCTGTTGAGTGATGGGTCCTATGAGGCTTCAGCAGAACAGCAAAAGTCACCTGAACCTTCAGAGGCTCTGACTGCTGGGTGTCCTGACCACTCTTCCTCACTTCTGGAGTTCCTCACTTTTGGTAAACCATTGACTTAACCCTCCAAGACACCAGCAATGAGTTTTCCCTTTATTTCAGTTTGCAGCAGCTTTACAACCTAAATGATCTCCTTGGGTCCTTCTCCCAGAAAGATATCAAACTACTAGTGCATAAAACTCTAGGAGGATATTACTGCATTAAATCTCAGAGCATTGCCACAACCAGTTTTCCAGCACTGACTCCACACCAGGAGAGCAGAATGATGTGTGCTGGAAGGGAGAGCTCCTTCTGCTGTGGTCAAATGGGGTAGGAGGAGAGCAGTGGCTATCAAGCAAGGCTGCTGGTGCAGGAGCCCTGCTCAGAGGTGCATCCATCCATCCATCCATCCACTCACCCACCAGCTGTGGCGTGCTGAAGGAAGCCCTGTGCATATGAACGGGCCAGTGCTCAGTCCTTCGTGAGAAATGAAACAGCACATGTATCTAGGAAAGGATCGTGGAAAAATGGAGAGGACGTGTTTCATCAGGCTGAAGGAAAGAGAGCACGAGGGGCTCTGCGGTGACAAGGTCTGTAAAAACATAGCAATTATCCTCATCTCAGCTTGCCTATTGAGAAATAATCAAAGTTGTGACGAGTCTTGTGACCTGTCAGACCTCTTAACTGAACTGCAGCTGAAGAGATCGACTATAAAAGGGTATAGGCTGCTTCTTGTTGTTGGTTTTTAACCATGAGAATTCCCGAGGGAAATAGCATATAGTAATAACATTTAATGGTCTTCTGATGAGCATCTGGTGGTAGATGTTTTTTTCTTTTAAATTGCATTAAAATTAAAACTGCAGTATTGCACTGAGTCCTCATTTCCTGTTAGGAGAGGAATTATGATGCTCTGTTGATTGGCAAAGCTGTTTCCCATCCTGCATAAGCGTGGTTAGTGGACAGAACTTCTCTGGCAGACACAGACGTGCCCTACCACCCCCCTCAGTTCGGAAAGTTTTTCCCTCTAAATTATTCATAGTGAAACCACTGATCCTCAAAATTTAAGACAGAGGAGAGAAGGTATCAAACACTCTTATGTATGCCTTTGCATTAATTTATGTGCTATCACATTGAATAAAAGGAAATAGCAAGTTAAGCATGTTCAAGAAGCCACATGATGAGTATAATTGATGCATTCAGCCTGTAGAACATGCATATAATAGTCCATTGTAGTTATGGGATTGGCCAGCCAATATTTTTGCCTTGGAGATCATTACTTAAGCAGATGACTCTTGACCCTTTTCTTTTAGTGCTTCGAGAAGTTTGCCAGAAAGTACCCTTTTGTGCTAGTCAGCCTTTAACATCTCCCCCTGAGCAGCCTCAATTTTTCATTTAACTTACTTCTGAACATTAATCTGCTTTTTATCCCAAGGATCTTTATGAGAAATAAATTGGAGCGTTTTCAGAAGCGCACTTGTAAAAGCTTCTTCCTTACTACTTAAAAGCTTGTCACAATGTAGCAACAATGTATGTGTCATAAAATGGTGTATTTCACCAAAAAAAAAAAAAAAAAAAAAAAAAAAAAAAAAAAAAAAAAAAAAAAAAGGCAACAGCAATGCTGAAGCAACGTGCTGGGTGTTTCTGTATGGAAACTCACTTACCTGCACAGTACTTGGAAGCACAGGAAATGTGATTCATAGCAGCGGAACGGAGAGCAAAGAAACTTACTCTTGGAAAGACAAAGATCTACTTTGACATAAATATGGAGTTACCATTGCTCCTTATCCCCCCGAGGTGGCCAATGTGCAGGATAAAGAGAAAGGCTCACAGCCTAAATGGCAAACCTCATTAAAGTATCTGGTTTAAATAGGTGCTGACTCAGGAAGGGAAGAGTGCTGCTTGAGACCTCGAAGACTGAAGTTGTGCATCAAACTGGGTGGTTCCTTTTCAATGTTGTTGGGGAAAAAAGGGAAGGGGGTACCAGTGAAGAGAGCGGGCTCTGCTGGGAAGAGCCTGTGCTCCCCCATGAGAGGTACTGGTGTCTGCAGGAACAGGGAAGGAAAATCCAGATTTTAATCTGAGTTGGATTGCTCTTCTAGGACTGCAGACACTGCAGTTTCCATGTAGCTGAGTGAAGAGGCATTTTTCTCATCGGCTCCCCTGCTACAAGGAGGGTGCAGGTAGACTTCTGGAATGAATTATAAAGAAATCCCATATCCTCCTAGAAAACAGAATAAAAAAGCCTAATGTCAAGGCGAGTGATAAGGGAACATCTGTGATTTGAGAACGAATGTGACTTGGAGCCCCTCTGCCCCCATCCCGGTAATGACTAGTGAAAAGCCCTCTGAAATATGGCTTCACTGAAGCCAAGCTGCCAACAGATTACTTCCCATTTGTTTTCTTTCTGGTGAGGCCTTTCTCTGCCCAGTGCGCACGACGATACCCACTTTATTAAAAAAACCCACACAAATGATGGCTACCCTTTCTTTGCTGGGGAGGACAGACCTTGGCAAATAATTGCTTCTAGTTATTACTCCTAACATATGTATAGCTTATTATTTATAGAGACTTGTAATAAAAAATGGGAATGATTTTCTTGACTCCGTAAGTTACAGCTTAAACCAATAAAAGAACAAAGGAGGACGACATAAGAAGAGGACATAGGAAAGGGTTTTGTTTAAAGAGTCACATGCTCGGCTAATAGATGTATCCAGAGAAAAGAGATAAAATACCCCAGATTAATAACTGTGACGTTCTGCTGGCTTATTGCTTTCTAAAGGCTTTTCCCTCTGTGGACACAGAGCTATATAAAAGATGAAGTAGTTGCACTCCACGTTTTAGTCATCCCAGTAATGATGACAACATCTCAGTTACAAACACATGTTCCCCAAGGAAAGCAATCCTCTCTAGTATTTCCAAGGGAAAAATTAATCGGGTTCACTTCTCTGTGTTGCCTCTGTACTTGCTCCTCCATTCTTTGCTTCTCGCTGCTTGACCTTTGTTGAGTTAGTCATGTAAAACAACAAAATGCTCCTTTAGGTTCATAAATCTTGGTCCTCCTATTTCCTGTGAACAGGTCCAGCTGAGAAAGTGAACAAGAAGAAACCTGTCAGAATGCCATCACAAGCACCATACATCAGAACCCCACTGGACAGAAAAACTAGCTCACACATTAACTTTGTTTTTGCAAAGCGGGAAATGTTGCTTAAATTCATATAGCAAATATTTCTTTGTGTATCATGGGGAGCTTTCATGTAAACTCAAATTAGCTGGAAATCAGGATGAACTTTGCTCCTTCATTGCTATGAAAGCAATCGTCTGGGGTGTTTTTCAAGGAAGCCCCATAGATTTTGAGCTAGGCAGAAATGCATTGCAATTGACCTCGATACTGCGTTCCTCAGCGATTAAAGACTTTTAGGCTGATATTTAAAAATAAGGAAATGTCTCAGAAGGAGAGAGAGATGGGCAAAGATCCAGAAGTGGAGAGAACCAGCAAAGAGAGAAGCCCGTTACATATACGGGAAAGAAAAAGAGGGTCAAGGATGAGGATGGTGTTTATTTTGCAGGGGTGAAATCAGGAGGCATGTACAGGTAGAAAGAAATGCACAGAAGTTTTTTTTTAACTGTAGAGAAGGTTGAAACTGGTGTAAAATGAGTTGATTCTCTTTTTGTTTTTTCTTTTGCTCTGTACCAGTGCCATTCCAGAAAATACCGTTGCATGCGGCATCAACAGAAAGAGGAGAATCCAGGGAGTCGCAGAGACATCCTTAACGCTGATGTCTCCGAGGGATGAGGGCTCAAGGAGGGTAGGGGCAGTCTGGGCATTAATCACCTGGGTAGATGCAGGGGAATGTGATACCATTTGCCCATGGCTTTTTCCTGCATCACAATGCTCCTCCCAAATATTTTGCAAGTGTACCGAAAAAGCTTTCTCAGCAAAACCCGGCGTGGGGTTGGTTGGGTCCCTCTTCCTCCGCTGCACTCCTGGCAGCTCAGCCTTGTACGAGGAGGACCCAGCGCCCAGGGGTGAATATCTCACCTGTGGTGGTGGATTGCTTCAGCCAACAAGCCTGGCAATCTTGTGCTTTTATGATCACTGAGCTCACCTTGGATATTAAAAGAAAGAAACGCATTAGCTGGTGAGCGCGTTGGGTCTCTTCCAAGGCACACCAGCGTGTTGTTCTGCACACCAGCATGGAAACAATTTGCAGGCGGGAGAGCCGGTAAAGCTCTCTCTGAGCGAGCTGTGCCACATGCTCTTCCCTCCCTTCGCCTTTAGAGTCATTCTTTATTCAGCCTCTTTTGCTCCAGTTTCACCATCTGAGCTTAAATGTGGCCTTTTGACACGGGAGAATCTGGGTGAGCAGAGGCACGTTAGTTGTTAAATCCCTAGCCAATCTTATTTTTTGGCATAAAGGCTGCTGTTACGGCATTGTTTTTATTATTCATCAAAAGGAAAATTTTCAGAGTAAATACATCAAATACTACAAAACGTAAGTTCTTCCCGACTGCTGCTTCCTCTCCCTTTTTCTTTTTCCTTACCTCCTATTTTTATAAGTAATCAAATTGTTACTGCAGAGTCAATTCCAGGTCATCTTTCATTTGCTCAAAATATATCCTTATTGGCAAGCTATTTTCCCATTATGCAGGAACACACATACTGTTTTACTTACAGCTGTGTGCTGTATTTTATGTTCTCATATAAATGTTATGCCTGGATTATCATAACTAGAGCAAACTGGTTTTAGGGTTTGTTGATGTTGTTATTTTTAGGTGTTACTCCCCCTCCCCCCAAAAAAAACAAACAAAAAAAAGGAGAGAGATGATTATATATATATTTTTTTGCATCTTTTCTAGTTCTTAAGGTGACTCCAACTTTTCTCATTTCTCTCTAGTACCATAGATTTCCCCTCTGCTTCATGAGTTTCCTAGTTTGAGGAATGATGCTAGCTGAGGTTTGGGAAAGATCAAGGGGTAAGCAAAATTCCTTCCATCCCATGATGGGCAGGAAAGAAGACAAGGCAGGGACAGATTCCTGTAATTCATTGCCTGCTGTGTAAAAAAAAGTAGTTTTTCTTATCTGTGCCAAACTGTTGGTAGTTTCAAGCAGTGTCCCTATTTCTAGTGTTGCAGGATCTGGTGAAATCTGGTGAGTTCTGCATTCAGTTGCTATTTTCTTGATTTTGGGAGCTGATCAAATAGACGTGTATAATAGAAAGGCATGGTTCAGCATCCCCCACTCTCATGAGAGTAAGACCACATGCACATCTTAAGCTATTCAGTTTATTAATACTCGGTGCTCGTTAATTTGTGAATGACTTGAAGGCACTCAGAGCATTAAAGGAAGTCTCCTGGAGGTTTTTAAAAGAGACTCTCCTGGATTTTTTTTTGAAGTTGAGATATTCATAGTTTGCATGGGCTTGTTTCTTCTGAGGAAATGTGTGCTAAATGCTAATGCTTGCATTATACCTGGGTGTCTTATAGTAGGTATGATGTTTAACTGGCGCCCAAGATTCAAGAACAGAGATGATACATGAATATTTGGGCCATATTAAGTGAATTGTTCAAAAAATTCTGGTCGCACTCATTATTCTGACCTCCAAAGAAGAAATCGCCTATAGGATAAACATTTAATCATTAAAGCAAACAGACAGACAGACTAACCATTTTATCATTGTTGGTGGGAAAAGTACGCCTTACACTTAGGAGGAACAGCAGGCACACTCCTGGTTGCGAGTAATATTCTGGTTATTTGATGTTTTCAGGAGGAAAGAGAAGGGCTTGTAGCTGAGTGGTTTCTCTGGCAGCTTCCTGGCTTCAACTTCAGGACGAACATCAAGTGAAATGCTAGAGTGAATGACACTGACTGGGACATGTTTGTGTGACCCTTTTCTTCCCCAAACTAATTTAGTTATGCCCTGTTTCACAACAGTTCACAAGCTGGTCTTGAAGCAGTAGGGAATTCCAGAGAGACCAGGTTTGCTCTCTGCCCACCTTGTCCTATTCACCTTCCACATCGACGCGGGAGCGTTTGCTGCCATGCCAGTTATAGCCGTGATGGGGGCTGGCTTTACGGGATGTTGATATCCGAACAAACAAACCGAGAGTCTGGTCTTGATTGCTGATGCCTTTACAGTTTGGTTTCCTGTGGCGTGTTTGTACAGATGTAATGGTTGGTATTCCCCTGCTTTTAAATAATCACGACCATATTGGGGGGTGGGAAGACAGGACTAATTTGCTGGGAGTTTGCTGCAGGAGCCCCCACACCGCTCCTGTGGCTTAGCTTCTGTTCAAGTCTCGCTGCCTAACCCACCGCTTGGGGTGGTGACTTCTGTTTCCATCTGTCCCCTTTTGGAAAGGGCTTGGGGTCGTTCACTCCTTTCAGACCAAGAGAACTGTCATTAGAGCAACTATCACATGTAATCACATCTTGTCCGCAGATTGAACGGACGCTGGACGTCACGCAGAAAACACCTCCAAAGACAAGGGCAATGTGGAGTACGTGAATAAATGACCACCGTCTTGGCGGATTCTTTGTACGGGAGGATACATCTTGGATTTCTCTCATTTCCTGTAGCCAAAGAAACAGGGGGTTTTGCTTCTTTATATCCTGCTGACCACTTGCTGCTGGATTTTTCTGGAGCTGGTGTAGTACAGCTCAGCCATTGCCATTCTCTGAGCCCCACTGGAGGAGCGCTGAACAAGCAGCTCCTAGTCAAAGGAGCGGGGAGGACAGATTGGGCTCTTTTCTCACCCTGCTGTGAACTTGGCCATAGCCACTGATTTGGGTCATGCCTTGGTCCTTGCTAGACCAAGCTGTGTGAGCTATGTAAAGCAAGCTGCTTTGCAGTCAAATGATACGCTGAGTTCCTCTATCATTCCATCCTTTCTGTCCAAGGCAATGCCCTCACTCTTATTTCAAGCTCTTTCCCCCTACACGTTTTTGACATGTTTGAGGGTGAAGTTGGGAGCATTTAAATCCTTCATTTTGTGGCCAGCAGGACTGGAAGAGTGGTCTGCTCCAAGCAGAACTCTCCTCCAGACTACTTGCAGTCATACGCAAAAGGCAGTGGGGGGAAAAAAAAAGGCTAATTGCATGGTTTCCAATTTTCTCTGTTAGGAAGATCAAAAGAATTGCTGCCTTTACTGGCAAATCTCAAGGATGAATTGTGGCAGCCAGACTAGTACTGGTCTGTGTTGAACTGTAGTCACCCAGAATAAATCAACGCTAATTGCAGTCTAGGGCTGTGATTCCAGAGGGGCTGGTTAAGCACCACGCAGTGACCCTGACTGCTCGGCTGGTAAAGACAGTGGTGAAACTCCCAGGGACCTCAGGAGGTGGAGAGCTGAGGCTGCACCCACACCTGCTTTAAATCCCACTATCTCTTTATCTCTTGGAGGAAACAGGACAGATACAGGGATGTGGTGAGCGCTGTGATCCCACCTTCGGCAGTGTGTAGCTGCCCCCGTGTTACGGGATCTGGAGGGAAGGTGACACCTTGGCTTCCTGGCTGCAGGAGACCTGCACAAAGTTTCTCTGGTGGCCTTGGAGAAGGCAGGATGGCTGCCCCTTCAGGTTCTTGTCCTTTCCCAGCCTCACCAGTGGCAAGGTCTGCCACCTACTGCGACAGGGGCCATCTCCTGACCCCATGGCTGGCTGTCGCACCAGCCAGACCAACCATTTCCACCACAGCCAAGCAAATTGTTCTTCTGTTGCTCTCGCCTGAGATGATTCCTCTCCTTCTTCTGTGCCTCCCTCCAGAGGTGGTGGGTGCTGCCATATGTGTGAGTGGATTAGTCACCTTTGTCACAGGAATGCAGAAAGATCAGCAAAACATAGAATCACAGAATCACAGACTGGTTTGGGTTGGAAGGGACCTTCAAGACCATCAAGTTCCAACCCCCCTGCCATGGGCAGGGACACCTCCCACTAGCCCAGGTTGCTCAAAGCCTCATCCAGCCTGGCCTGGTTGTCCACCATGCAATGAGATTTGTATTATATAAAATTTTATTTTAATTTCATTCTCACTGGAACTATCTTTGAAACTAATGTGGCTTTAAATATAAATTAAGTATGTATATGTAAGTTTGGGATTTTCCTTCTGCAGGACAGGCAGAAAAAGGAATTCAAGTCAGTTTAAAGGCCTGACTAGCCTGAAGACTCGAGCACCAGACAGCTTTGAAGTTTCTTGACTGCTATAAAGGTAATCACTTTCAGGAAAAAAGTAGCAAAGATGGGGAAAAATGTTGGTGCTTGGTTTTGGGGGCAAGGTCGGGGACAGTGAGGCTGGGCTGGAGGTGGCTGCTCTCCCCTGGGATCTGGGGGCACGAGGCAATATCTCCTGCACCGTAAGGGACAGCAGCTTGGGGCCAAGCTTTTCCCTTGCGTGCCAAAGGCTGGGTGGTGTGTGCCATTTGCTCTGTTATTAAAAGAAATTTAAAGCAACCCCCAGTCATCTGTTAAACGTGATGCTGAGAAGCTGACACCAATCACTCCCGCACTTGACCCCTTCAGAGCGATTTATAAACACTAGCTAACTAATCCTCCCCACACTGCTGGGGGAAGGAGCAGGCAGGGAGCTCCCCTCCTCTCTCCCACCTCCATTTTGTAAGAGGAGATGGGAAGTAGGATCCTGCCCCTATTTTCTCCAGAAGTGGGCCTGGCTGTGTCCATCCGATGCCATGGGACAACACAGCCAAGCAGGGCACAGGTGAGGACCACAGCCTTGGCTAGGGAGGGAGATTTATAAGTAGCCCAGCATGTTGCTGTTCTTTTTATATATGATCGGAAATGTCTTGAAGCCAGATGCTCAGCTGGTGTAAATCAGTGGAGCACCGCAGATTCATACCAGCTGGAGAGCTGGCCCCTGTGCCCCAGTGGGAAGGGATGGGGGGGAGAAAGGGAGAGAGGCTGTTTCTGGTAACCTCTCCACCAACCTTCCTTCTGGGTAAATATCTCCATATGTTAACAAATGCTAATTAAAACCAAAGGCACGGAGGAGCTCTCAGGATGCGTGTGTAACAGGAGCACCCCAGGAACCTGCGCTGCTGTAATCTTTCTCCTCCCCCTGGATCTCATGTTTTGTTGGGTGTTGCACCTCCCTGGCTGATATTTAACCTTGCTCCTGGTGCTCTTTGTTGGAGTTTTGCCATGCATGCAATATTGCTCTGATGGGTGTAGGACTGGTGTCTACAGTCACCTGGGGCAGCCCCAGATGTTTCACTGGTCAGGGGGAAAATACGTTTTTGTTGCAGCGTGCCTTGCAGTCATGTAAGTAACTGCGCTTGTCAATCAGGTACTTTATAGGAAGGGACTCTGGAAATCCCACATTTTTTTGGCCTCCAGGTGACCACCGCCTTTTCTGTGGAATGGGATAGCTCTGAGTGTCACTGTTTCTGGGGGACAAAGGCGTTACACTTAAAAAAAAAAAGAAGGCATGAATAGTTGTGATGCTCTATAGATAGTAATAAATAAGCACAAATTTGCCCTTGAGGTGATGAGAAAGTTTCAGAAGTGGATGTTCAAAGTATCTTTTTGTACAAGAGCTAGAGTATCTCCAAGGGAGGCTGTGCGTTGGAGCTGTGGGGCTGGTATGAGAGAGTGACATTTTCAAAGCAATGGAGAGCATTTAGGGTCTGATTCCTTCTTGCCAATAACGGCAGCTGCACTGTTGTGAAGATGTAGGATAAATATATTACATATTCTCTGTGCATCGCTTCATAGCCAAAACTTTTCGGGGAAAATTCAAATATACATGATATGTTTCTGCAGAGACCCTACCCCTTCACAGAGGGGTCCATGCATTGATTAGCAAGTCACTAATGTGCTCTCCTTTAAAAAAGAAATTTAATAGGTCCTTAGGCTTTTGAGTAAACTTGTCATTATTTGCATTTCATAGAGCTGCCTTATGTGTTTTTTATTAGAAATAAACCCAAGAGAATTGCAGGAAATTGCGATGGCAGTGTAACAGAGGTACGTGCCTTCAAATATAACAAATAGCCTCTCTTCATTTCTCAGTAAGAACATGTTCCCACTGTCTTTAAGTCAATGGCAAAAATCCTGTTGACTTCCTGTGGGTCAGAAGAGGGTGCGAAATACTATTTCTCCACCTCATCAGGACAGCCTAATATTTCTGCAGTAGTAGAAGGGTGGTATATGCAAGAAAACAGGGGTGAGTTGTAAAGCACCAGTCTAACATTTGGGCTGTACACAAAATGAATGTAATGTAGGTACCCCAAAGAGTGGGAAGAGGGAAGGTCCTGCATATAGCTTGACTTGCCCAGAAATGCCCAAAAGAGGATATTAGTTTAACTTCTGTGTATTTTCCCATCCGATGTCACAGCTTTCACGTTACTGAAGTATTTAGCCTGGGTATGTTTATGGAGATTGCTATCTGTTACTCCAGGTCTAGCTTTTGCCTCAAGTGACACTTATGGTGAGCAAATTAGCGCTGAAGCCAAATTTGTTTTGTTATAATGACTCTGCAGCAGGTACGGCTTTTGTAAACAGATGATGCAAGAGAGGAAGGTTTTTTGCATCACTCCAGATCTCTTGAGAACTGAAGTGTTCAGGTAAATAGCTGTTTGAGAGACAAAAGAAATACTGTTAACTGAGAATTATTCTCAAACTGTCTCGCCCTAGAAATTAATTACTTGCAATCTCTGTCCCTTTTCTAAAGTTTTTGGATGAAAGTACACCACAGTAATTCCTTTTCTTTGTGCTTAGTTGAAATCCCGTTCATCCACACCTTGGGTAACTCAAGAGGCTAACAAATACTGCAAATTTTTTAATTTTTGTATTCTTAGACAAGTGTCAGCCAAATTTCAGAACATATTTTTTTTTTTAATCGCTGGTTTTGATGCACTTCTTTCGATATTTCTGTAGTGTATATTTAATTTCTGAAAACAGCATGAGCCTGATCTACAGCCCTGGCAAAACCCTGAGTGTTACGTGGTTTTTCCAGGAGCTGAAAGCCTTGCCAGAGATGCATGCTGGCTGGAGCATCCTTGCCCTCCTGCATGAGTAGCACAACCCTGTTTCTTTTGTCTCATAGCCTTTCTTCTGCTGCTGAAGGGCTGGCCCGTCTCTTTCATCACTTGCTGGTAGGTGTTTAGTAATACTGATGTTTGTTTTCAAATCCCCATGAAATACAATGATCAATGAATGCTGTATCCTTCTAAAAGGTTCTCCTGAGCTGTTCTCAGCTGGGAAATGGCAGTAGTAAATGCAGTGGATGCTTAAGATTTTTGGCTTTTTGTATAGATTTAGTCTCTCTCCTGTAGCCTACTGGATGGTTTAGTAGGACACACAGGTTACTTACCTTGGCCAAAGCCTCCCAGAAGCATATTTCACTCTACAGCATCTCATTTCACTATTAGTTTTTCCTGGGCAGGAGGGTTCAGCTGCTGAATCATGTTTTGGCTGGGCTGGGTCCCAGGTCCAGGAGCAGCCCTCTGCCAGGAATCAGCAAAATCTTCATGTGAAGCACCTGCAACCACACCTACAGCCACAATGGAAGTGATGCCGAGGTCAAAGCAGTTATGGGTACTGTGCAGCTCTGGGCTGGATAGCACTGCTATCCACGTCACTGCGATCCCTGGTACGGGGGAAGAAATCACCACCAAATGGTGTGTTAATATCTGTGTTACTACAAGGTGTTATGCTTGCAGGAGATAAGCCATCTCCAAAACACACCATGAGCAGCACAGCCTTTGTTAGACCTCATCTCAGCATCAATACTGCGTATGTTGAAATACTGACGAGCAAATGTGTGTGTTATTTCCATACTGTGTCTCTCCAGATTGCGTGGAAAGTCCTTTTCAGGATCCTACCCACTCCTGACCATTTCAGCAGCCACAGTGCTGGCACAAGTGATGGAGAAAGGGGATTACTTGAAGCAAATCACCTAAACATAGTCTACAGCTGAAATCTTCTTACTGCATTGAGCTGTGGCTGATGGAAACAGGCAACAAACACCACTCTAGTGTTTGTCAGCAAAATTTCAGTGGACAAGTGGTAATGGACTTCACCCCAGGCTTTCATCTTAAGCCAATTGCTGTGCAGATAAAAGCAGCCCTTTCAAGCTGTTCTAGTGGGGTTTAAAAGCAAAACTGAGAAGGCTTCGCTAGGGAACTTGATCTCTTGTAGTGTTTATTCTCACCAACCAAGAGCAGCAATTAATATCTCTTTCAGATGGTGAGAATCTCTTTTGGATGGTGAGAATAAACAGTCTTGTAGACATGCAGAGGAAATGGAAATGACATATGAATTTTAATTAATCTACTTTGGCTTTGCTGCATAATGCCAAAATATAGCAATATGGATCCTTCAGTTACATACCCTGGCGTCTTCCTGGGCTGCTGGCTTTAGTTGAAAGCAGGCGAGTTTCACGTGTGTACCTGAGATCCACGTGTTTCTGGTGGGTTGATTACCAGAAAGGTGTCTGAACCCTTGGTGCTTTTATTCTATCTGCATATACCCTGATATTTTGAAGATATCCCTGTTCTTAAACACAACCATATGACTGAGAAATCTCTAAATGATATATCGCTTATTGTGATACCTCTGACCATCGCTCTCGTGACAGTCTCAAGCAGTGCTTGGTCTTCCCTGAATGCTTTGTGTGTGCTGATATGAAACAGTATGGCAGAAAATCTGATGTCATCTGCAGCTGCTGCGCTATATTTCAAAGGGGAAGGCATTAAATCTTTCTAGCAAAATCTCTCCTGCAAAGGACAAATGTCTTCTTGTCCCGTCAGCATACTCAGCCTAATTATTTGTGTCTGTACCTGCTCGCTGGCCCCAGTTCTCACTGGGGTAAGCTAGCACTGCTCCATGCAAGTGGGAGCAGCCGCAATTCTCACCGTTGGCAGTGGATAATTCTGACCCTCTTCCCTGGACTATGCTTTATTTTATCGAGTTCTTGTCCTCTGACATCTGGTATCATAAAAGCGTTCAGCCACAGAGTTGGAGTTTCTATAAATATATCTCTCCCATAAGGAGATTGACAGCATTCAAGTCAAAAGTGTTCTGGAGCCGTGTGGAAGGAGGGAGGAACAAGGTGAGGGGGGGAGGCAAGGTGTCTTATTTCCCTTCTCACCTCCTTCATCTCAAGTCCTGGTGTCCTCCACAATGTGTTTTCCGTGTTAATGGCAAAGGTTCTCCAAAGCAGTGGTAAATGTGGGCCCCAGATGTGCTCGCAATTCATCCTGGGCCAGGAGGGGAATGCATGCATTGCCTCACTTACCGGGACGTCTCTCTGACAGCTTCAGTTTAGGCTGAACCTCTGCTGCCGTATTTCTGCCCTCGCCTTCATCCGCTGGCCCTGGCTGGGTGTCCCCCCTCCAGTGCTGTGGCATGGGCACAGCTGGCCCCTCATGGCTTTAAGCTGGCGGAGCATCACTGGTTTTTGCAATGGGCCATCTGCCCCTGGAGCAGTCTCACACTAGGTTAGAACACTGCTGCTGCAAGGGGAGGAGGTTGGGGGAGTCATAAAATGAAACGAGACAGTGCCCTGGTGTAGGAAGCCGTTCAACAGTGATGGGTCCTGCCTTTGACCTACTTTGAAGGTTGTGTAAATTGAAGAAAAAAAAAAATCACTATCCCTCCCAGAGGAGGTTTAGGCTGGATATTAGAAAAAAAATTATTTACTGAAAGAGTGATCAGGCACTGGAACAGGCTGTCCAGGGAAGTGGTGGAGTCACCATCCCTGGAAGGGTTCAAGAAACGTGTAGATGTGGTGCTTCGGGACATGGGTTAGTGGGTCGGGTGGTGTTGGGTTGACGGTTGAACTTGATGAACCTTGAGGTCTTTTCCAACCTTAATGATTCTATGATTCTTTCCATATACCCCTTACTTTTCAGGCAGATGGCCTTATGGGTGACTAGAGGTACCAAAAATGTCACTATGTGAAATGTGTTGATGTATATAACAAGTGTCACTGTCATAAAAGGTGAGGAGGTTGTCCTTGCTTTTGTTCCTCAAAGTGCAGCCCTTGCGATCTGCAGCACATGCTCCTGTGCTATTGATTGACTGCTTGATTATGGTGACATTTCATAACACAAGTGTTATTAAAGACTTGTTCATCTCTCTTAAGGATCATATTCCTCAAAATGTTTGAGCAAAATACTTTGTGTTTATCTTTAGGTACGTATTTAAATGAACTCTGTTGACTTACTGTATCAAGGTTTTAATAACCAGTTGCTCTCTTTAGCGCAGAACCTTTGGCTTCTTTCATGTTCTTACAGGATTTCTTTAAGATTTCAGCCCTACTACACTTCCAGTATTCCTCTCTCTCTGTCTCTCTCAATCCCAATGCAAATCCCAGGACAAATACTTTCTGAAGTACGCCTGACTCAAAGCTAAGTGGATTTTGCCGAGGTTTGTAAGGGAGCTATTCTATGGCGGATTAACAGCCATCCTTGCCAATTGGCACAGAAAATCTTTTTCAGCAGATGGGACATTGACGAGTGAGGACTGCATGCACTGGGCATGTGGCCCTTGTTGTTAAACATCTACGTTGTGCCAGTGTCTAGAGGTGGCGAGAAGCTGAGAGTTGTGTTGTCCAAGGGACGTTGCAAACACAGAGATCATCCCCAGTCCAGAGCAGCCATCACATGATGCCTTCAGTTGTTTGTACAACAGCAACATCTTCAACAGCATTATCTACTTCATTTTTTGCATTGCTGTTATTGACTTGACGTGCATTAGGGTGTTGTTTTTAAATGACAATACACTTCAAGGTGCTTCATAAGGGCACACAATTATTTCTGCTATTACTGATCTGCAGAACGCTTATGCGCAGGAGGTGTTAAACTCAGGTTTTCTACCTGTTGTGCCCTTACTGTGAGCAACAGTGTGTCCTAACGGCCTTATTCAAAACTCTTTAATCTGAATAGAAAGACTCCTCCAAGCTGGTACCGTAGGGTTCCCATGAAATACTTGCACTGAGGCCTTGACTGTCTGTCTCATCTTTTCACTTTAACTTAGTTCAGAATCTGATTTGAGCTCAACAAGTGTAAACAGCCTTGTAGGCGACCTTCTCTCTTAAATCTAGTCTTATGTTTAATTCAGTTTTGTGGTGGTCCAAATCCTTTAACAGGGACTTTGCCATTTTTAAGAGCCACAGAAAATTGAGTTAGAAGCTCTGAAAGTGTCTGAAGCCCTTCCTCCCCTTGTAACATTTGAAATGGGCTTTCTGTCTGTCTTATAGTGTTTGTAAAGTGTTTTCATGCTGGGATCACATACTTCTTACAGAATATTAGGAAATGTTAAGGCAAAGTAGTTGATGGAAGGCACCCAGGCATCTCTTATTTTTGCAGGGCTCTCTATTTCTTATGGTGGTTAAAGAGAAAGTGAGTGGGTTTTTTTAGAGTCTTTAGGTAGCTTGTGTGTGTGTTTTCCCCTAGAGAGGTAAAAGATGGTGGAAGAAGGAAAAACCACCCTATGTCTGCCAGGGTGAGAGCCTGCATGCCAGCCACGTGCTCTCAGTTTGCATCTTTGTGTGGAAAATTCACAAGCTGATTTGTGATAGCTTGTTTATTCCTGTCCATAACCTGACTGTGATTATTATTTTTAAATTATTTTTCATTTTGGTTATCGTGGTGTGAAAATGTGTGTTGATTTTTGGTCAAGGTGGAGAGGAACTGGTTCTATTAAGCCAGAACAAACCAGTTGGCTGTACATATGCAGGATTGCCTGCAGCCTGGTGTTGGACCAATTTAACCTTCGGTGTAGGATTGCTCAGCTTAGTTAAGCTTTACGAACAGAGACCCTGTGCTGCCTTAAGTCTGTCATACACAAGATGTCCACTGACTTACAGCAATACAGCCCAATTATTGTAGGACCAGTTGTGAATAGAAAAGGCCTGGGGAAGACAGGAGCCATGAGGACAGCAAGAGGACTATTCGTGGCACTGAAATGAAGTTGGAGCCCTTTGGGTTTGGCTGTAAATTGTGAAGCCTGTGGTGGGTGTCAGAGAAGCCGCAGGTGTGGGCAGTGGCGACGCGCATCACTGTTTTATTAGCACTCGAATTCGCCGTTCGTTTAGCAGGGCAGTCAGAATAACCACAGGTGGTTTTCACTGCTTCTGGGGAGCAGAGGTATGAACACCTGTCATATTTCAGCCAGGGAATTCCTCCTCTTGGGTCACCACTGGTGGAAACTTCCCAATGAGCGGATTCCCCCCTTTGTACGCTGGACCTCCAGGGTCTGGAAAGCAAACATTCTCTTTTCTCTTTTTTTTTTTNTTTTTTTTTCTTTTCTCTCACGCAGTGCCAACATTGAAATATATTTTTTTTCTCACCAGAGGGTGTTTTTTGATGTTGTTGTTGATGATTGTTTTCATTTTTGGTGTTTTCTTTTATGGCTTTCAGTCAGCTGTCTTTAAAAGAGGAAGGTTTGACCATCTGGTTCTGGGAACAATCAGCATTGAGGAGGCATGGCTGGTTTGCACATCATTCCAGGCCTGGTTAAAATAAACAGAATCATCGTCCTTAGAAAATAAGATGCACCAGATGTAAAACAACCTCGAGCTCTGTGAAGAGAGGGTGAAATTTATGCAGCACTTGAGAGAGATCTAGGGATTAACAGAGGGTGTTATAAAATGAAATTCTAGTTTCAGTTACTTCTGATGCCTTATCTTGAAAGGGGAAGGGTGGAAGAAAAAACCCCAGCTAAGAACCCAAGGGAAAACAGAACCCTGCAACTGTGGGCTCCTCATCAGAGGAGCTTTCTTGTTTTTTAATTTTTTTTTTTTTCCCCAATATAGTGACTCTGTAGGTGTGGTATAAAAAAAGTCACCCCTCCAACAGGCAGCATTCTCTGAGCTGGCCATGAATTGCCGCCCACAAGAAAGCGTAATTAGAGGGACCCATCAGAAAGACCTGCACAGGCGCTTTCTGCAGGGGCACAGGGGCAGGAACGCTGCGCTTTCAGCAGCAGGCATTGTTCCCCTGCACATTCAGCTGGAGTGCCAGACCGTTCAAATTTCCCCCGTCCCTAGCCTGCTGGTGCTGCTCACTCCTGCGCTATGTGGGGACATAGTTTTGTTTCTGCTTTCTCTTTATTTTTTTTTTTTTTAGGGTTAATACATCTCCCAGACTCTGCTGTGAACCTGCAGTTTGTGTGCACTTAATCTCTCTCCCTTCCCTCCATCTTGCTTTCTTTTTTCTTTGTCTCTCTTTCTCTGACAGACTTTAACCCTTCTTTTTACCCTCTCTTTTTCCTTCCAAGTAGCCTTTACCCTGCTTGTGAGCAGCTGACAAAGAGAATAAGTAGTTTCTTAGCCTTTCAGCGTTGAACTGCTTCTGTTTTTGTGAGTGGCCTTTGCACCTGTTGTGATAAGCAGAGCTCCCTTCACAGCAGCACTGAAAGGGTGGCAATCTCTCTTTTTTCTTTTTTTATTTCCTTTAAACTTACCCTTTTTATTTCCCTTAAACTTACCCTTTCTTTCAGTGAATACCAATAATTAAGGAAAAGGCTTGAGTCTGTGGTGGATTCTTTAGCCTGACAAAACCTGGCATTTGTATAGATTAAAATGAACAGGGAGAGCGAGGCACCTTTCTCACCAGCTTGGTGAGAACGTCTGGAGCAGGCTTGTTGCACGAACAAAACAGGATGACCAGTTCACTTAACTAAATTTGGCTTTACCCCACCCAGCCTTGTCTGTCCTGTTTATACCTCCAAACTGTGTTCTCCTTCTGTGAACTCGCCTTATTATGTGCGACAAAGCGTACAAAATAGCCTGCACCGTTAAGAAAAAAATAAATCACTGCTATTTAGCTTTTCTTTTTGGTTAAATGTGCATTTTGATGTGCTTTTTAATATGTCCCTTCTCTCTTTTAATTTTCAAAATGCTTGTAGCTGTGGAGCTTTATTTGCTGAGGTTGGGCTTGCTGGGGGCTGCACTCATGCACTTCACTGGGAGGGCTTCCACCTTCGCCTGTGGTCGGTGTGCCAGCTCCGAGCCACGGGGACCCCTAGCACTTGTGGAAGGGTGACAAGTACCTTCAGCGACCGACCCTCAGCGCAAGTCTGAAAAAAGGCACCGTGGACCAAAAAATAGAGTGTAAAGGCTACCCAGCTGCTCACACAATGCAAGAGAAGGTCTTGGCTGCTGTTCAAAGCTGCTCTGAGTGAGTGTTTCAATTTAATTCTAAATTAAAAGCAGCCAGTGTTGTATAGCAAAGGGAAAAGATTATGTATTAATGCTTTTTCCCCCTGACATAATCCTAATGATCGCACTAAAATAAATAAAAGTTAAGCCTTCTTCCTCTCTTTCCCCCCGTTGCTATATTATTCGGTGGCAAGCAGCCAGGTTTTCATAGGTGAAAAGAAGACAGGAGAGGTCCCAAAACTGCAAGACTAAGAGGGGGATCATGCGCTGCTGAGCTCCGCTTCGACCTTCTCCCTCTTTCTCCTCCACCTTTGACGTGCTTTGCTTCAGGCCCCTGTTGAACAATAAGTAAGAGAAGTAGCCCTTTAGCAAAAAAGTTTGAGTAAAATTGAAGTTGCCAATGGAAGGAAGCAGAGGGCCGTGAGGTGGTGACTTACTAATGTAACACGTGTGTGTGCGGTGAGACGTTTCCTCCAGAGTCCACGGGAGCAGGCAAGGGATACTGTGCCACGCTCTCGCTGGAAATGTCTGTCTCCTCGAGAGCCCGTGGTGATAAATGATACCTTCCAGGGAGCTCTGTGGTCCTGTCCTGAGAAGACGGGATGTGCCATCTCAGCTCTCCATCAGCCCAACCAGTACCCAAAAAAAGCAGCGAAAATACCCATGTGGTGCAAATTCACGCTCCAGGTGCAAAGCTGTTTGGGATGTGGAAGTCAGGAGAAGGTATTAATGCCCAGATACCACAGTGCTGGGGCTTAGCTCTTGCCAAGCCTTTGACTGTACTTCCTTGGTGTCTGCCCACAGTATCCCACATTCCCGTGACTTCCATCCGACAGGCCGAGTCTGTCTCCTGATGGGCCAGGTAGGAACAGCTCAGCATGGAGAACCTGCTCAGGATGGGACAGGGCAGAGCAGTTGCTGGTGTCCCCTGTGCCTGGGGCGAGGGATGCTCCTCTCCACTCTGCCAAACCGAGTGGTGATTCTGGTGAGGGCTTCCCAGCTGCTGTGAAGCTGGGATGCTCAGACATCGATGTGCAGGTTGAGAGGACCTGAGCAAGCAGGGAAATGGGAAAAATAATGTTTAAGCCTGTGCTTGGGTTGTGTCACTCCTGCTCCTCTTGCAGAGTTATAAATAGGGAAAAGAATTTCTCTGTGGCGGCTATTTCACAAATTTCTGTTTTTGTGGCTCTTCCCCCTTTCCTGATTTGATGTGGCAGGGCTTGGCATCATGTCTTTGTCTGTCTGTGCCTGCCTTGCCTTTTCCTTGGGATACAGGAGATGTGGTTGAATTATTTGAATTGGCAAATGCTTTGTTCACACAGTAGCTGTGGTGAAAATGCCTCTGGATGGAAAGCCCTCCTCGTGCCCCCTCTGCCAGACCCATCCTCTCCCAGGCACCCAAGCCCTGCTCCAAATCGCAGCCCCGTATAGCTCCAGCTCTGTGTGTCTGAGCACTGCCTCCCTGCCACCTCCCAGCTTGGCTGGCGATATTCTTCTGGAATAACTGGAATATACTGAAATTTATATCATGCTGGGAAATCACATAGGAAGGTAATGGCAGAAACAGAAAATTGTATTTCCTAGCTTCAGATACTGCCCCGTAAGTCACAAGCTCTTGCTCTTTTAAATGTATGTCAATAGTGATCTTCATGAATTGCTCATAATATTTTCTGCCTACTGGTCAAGGAGAAATACGTGTTAGTTACTGGCCCTTGAGACACCAGGTTAAAAGCGTTTTCTCTGAGAGAAAGGCCTGAACACTAGGACAAATCTTGCAAAGAAAACCACGTGCACAGCCATGCCTGGCCAAATGTATGGGAAAGGGATGCCCAAGCATGCAGCTCTCTTTGGAGGATCTGGGCCTTAAAATAGAAACTTTATCCTAGAAAACTTAATGAGGATTCATAAAAGCTGGGTATATATTTAGAAAATCTAGTGAACTTGCCTTCAGCTTGAATCAAAGAGATAACATAAAACCCAGAATATTTCTGCAGCTTGTCCTAGAATGAGAGAGTGAGGGCCAAAATGATACAAAAGAGGGAAAAACGCTTGTATCGCAGATGAGGCTGTTCTTGGCAGGTCTGCGGGTTGGCGGCTCTGCTTTCTGTCACGCAGGACTATCTGTGATGTGCATTTGATTAAAGCTCGGCGAGCGCTTACACGCAGAGTCCTTTCTGAGACTGCTGAGCCTGAATTGCTGTTGAGTGAAATGCGTTGCAGAACTGGGGTAACCAGCACCCTAATTTCCTGGGGCAGCCTCCAAAGAGACCTGCCTGGGGTGGCAGAGCAAGGCATGGGAAGGTGACTGCTCCGGTTGAGAAGGGAGCGATGGCAGACGCTAATTCTGACAACAGAGACATGGACACATGCAAACAGATTTAGTTTGATGGTGGGGGCGGAGGGGAGGAGGGAATAAACTCTGTCCCTTCCTTTCTGCCCACCTTATCTTTAATTTAAGGCTGATGGATTGATTACCATTTGTTATGGTAAGTCCATATGTGTACAGATCCAACGGGTAGGATTAGGTTCCTCCTCTTTTGTTATTCGAAGTCAATCGCAGTTCATTAAATCTCCCTCATCAGCTCCACCACCTGCTCCTCTTCCTTCCCTGACCCAAAGTTGCGTGCCCATTTACCCTCTTCCCTTTGTTTTCTGTTTGTTTCTCTTCTAATTACATCTCTTGATCTTTTCCCTATCAATTATTTTGAGGAGAGAATTGGTCAGGAAACATCAATGCAAATGAAATTGTGGTTATGAATAGAAACAAAGAAATGTTGGAGGGATCTTTGTTTTTCATTTTCTGAACAGCTCTGGCCTCGTGCTTGAGATCCCGGTGTACCCTTTTCCCAGGGCATCTGCAGCATGGCAGCAGGGTCCATCCTCCCTTACTCACCCCTACAAACGTTCAGTGAAGGATTTAACAGGCTCCTTCAGGGCTTGGTGGAGGTTTTCAGCTTCCCCTGCAATCCTGACAAATCTCATGCTTAGCAAAGGCAGACTGTGGCGGAATGCAGGTGGAAAGCCCAAGACCGCCAGCAAATTCAGCATAGATGAAGACCCAGTTCTCCCCTTGGCTTCGTGTGCGCAGCTGGGCAGCAGGATCGCAGGACAGAGCTGTTTGCAGGACAGCCTTTGCCCTGGGTTGTAGCCGAGTGGATTTAATCAGCAGGGTTTATGATTAATAGGTATTGCAATCTCTTTTCGGGACCCCTGCCAAGCCGAAGGCAGTGGTGGGTTGGCACAGTGCCGAGATGGGCTGGAGAACCCCACCGCAGGTTGCAGGGCTATGGGTTAGCAGTGCGTACGGACCCAGGGGGATGGGAGTAGCCAGGAACAGCTGAAGGAAGGAGTGCTAACACATTAAAAGCATTTGAGCACTCGTCTGTCTGACCAGATCCCTGTACCTCTCTTGGAAAAAACAACGTTTAAAGACATGCTGCTTTTTCAAGCAGGTGAGGAGATGAGTCTTCATTGTGCTGCATGGAGCACCTTCCAGTGGGGTGGTGTCAGGGGAGCTGTGCAAAAAGAAAGGCAGGGGAAGAAGGTGCTTTTTCTGCTGTCTGCAGGGAAACCTCAGAACAGCCTTAAACCAAGCTCTGAAGTTTAACCAGCTGTTTGGCAGGCCCTGACTCATCTCTTTTTTATTTTTTTTTTTTCCCCCTGGGCCACTAGAAATTCTCTTTCTCACACCCATCTCCTTGCTTTGCAATTGTCTGTGCTGCCTGTTTGCAACAGAAAAACACGTGCACGTGGGTTTAGATGTTGTTTAATCCCTAGATGGAAAAATAACCGCAGAAACCAGGTAGCAATTTTCAAGTTTTATGCCCGTTCTCTGGGGTCAAGATGTAAAGAATTGCATATGTTCATAGGTGCATATGTGCAAGTAAACCTCGTGTCTCACTTAATTACCCGCTTCCGCTTCTCTTAAGTGCTGCCCTGGACTTGTCAAGGGGCCGTAACACACCCATGTGCTGGGGTCACTGTAGTGTCTTGATCTGTGTGATTTTAGCACGTTTTTAAAAAGTTTTTTGGAAAGTTCATTCTGCTTTGCAGTGCTAACAGAAGGGTTAATGTTATTTGGAGTATTTCAGATACTGACAGGGCTTAACTTAGGCAGTGCAGGGCACGATCAAGTGACTCTTGCATGGACAAAAGTCTGGTGATGGTGTTCATTTTGGATAAGCAGTTGTTGGCCCGGACGCTTCAGCTGAATTTCGTTCAAACCTCATAAATTTACACATGGTTGGAAGCCAGGAGAGAGTCTGTTTTCCAGAGGCCTTGGTGTGTGTTGTCTTTCCCCGGTGCGTCATGTGGGATCAGTTTTCTCTTGCCATTTCACTGCTCTTGATTTTTGTCCCTGATGGCAACTTGGCAGCAATGTGTCAGGCCGAGGGAAGCAGGCTTGGAGCCCAAGCGTGTGTTCCATCCAGAGGAGGAGGAAGGAGAGGAGGTGCGGGTCTGACAGCCTGTTTCTTCACATTGGCCAAAATATAAAGATAGGCAAGCCAGAAGGTGCTGGACCAGATCATTTAGAAGTGACTTTCTGTTCTTTTCCATTTGAGTCTCAAAACAAATTTGTGATCATTGTCATAGAGTCACAGACTGGTTTGGGTTGGAAGGGACCTTAAAGCTCATCCAGTTCCAGACCCTGCCATGGGCAGGGACACCTCCCACTAGCCCAGGTTGCTCAAAGCCTCATCCAGCCTGGCCTTGAAGCCCTCCAGGGATGGGGCATCCACAGCTTCTCTGGGCAACCAGCAGAAGTTTAGATTTAGGTTGCACTTTTCAAAGCACCCACCTGCAGTGCAACAATACATCGCTGCAAGGGCTTCAAGAGTGGAAAGATGATGGGATTAGTTCGTGGGGTGACCCCTGATGAGGAAACAGGACCCAGAAAGGGCTTTGTGTCCCTGCTCAGGCACCAAAGCTCTGCTGCACTTTGTGTGCTGAAAAGGCTTCACCTTACATCATGGTTTACGATTTGGTGACACTCCAAGTCACTAGTCTGGTGGAGCTCTGCAAAAGCCAGGCGGCTGTCTTCCTCCTGCTTGGGCAGTGCTGTGATGGGGTTTAATGCTTCCCAGTTGCAGAATATGTGCAACGATGCAGCATCTTGGGTTTCATATTAGGCTAATTACTCAGTAGGCTTTAATTTAAAAGACCCGTTTGTTTCCAGCAACTTGCATTTGTTTTTTGCTCAAAGATGGGAGAGAGGCTTTTTCAGGGGTCCAAGAAGTAGTAAAATAGTAAATGAGTGTGCATAAAATGACCAGAAAGTCTCCCTGGCTCTGTTCAGAGCTTTCCTGCATTCCCTGCTGGGGGAAAATCAGAAAAATACCTTCATTCAGCTGCAGAGGCCTTGCAAAGTGACAAAGTTTTATTTAGGGTTGGTGTTTTTCCTGGGATTCATGGTGGCCCAGACTGCCCTCTCTGTTTGCCCGTGCTTTGGTTATGGCTGCAGTGGTTTAAATATGTTTCTCTTAAACTAATCCTAATCTAAAATTCAGATCCCTAGAGCTGCCTGTGCCTTTTCCCTCCTGCCCAACTGTTCTGGGATATTCTGGGTGAGTAGCAATGGGTTTCACCAGGTGCCAGGATGGCAATGCACCTGGGACAAGTCTGCTCATCTGGAATATTGTGTCCAGTTCTGGGCCCCTCAGTTCAAGAGGGACAGGGAACTGCTGGAGAGAGTCCAGCGCAGAGCCACAAAGATGATGAAGGGAATGGAGCATCTCCCTTATGAGGAAAGGCTGAGGGAGCTGGGTCTCTTTAGCTTGGAAAAGAGGAGACTGAGGGGTGACCTAATTAATGTTTATAAATATGTGAAGGGTGAGTGTCAGGAGGATGGAGCCAGGCTCTTCTCTGTGACATCCAGTGATAGGACAAGGGGCAATGGGTTCAAGCTGGAACATAGGAGGTTCCACTTGAATATGAGAAAAAACTTCTTTACAGTGAGGGTGACAGAGCACTGGAACAGGCTGCCCAGAGAGGTGGTGGAGTCTCCTTCTCTGGAGACATTCAAAGCCCGCCTGGATGCGTTCCTGTGTGATCTGATCTAGGTGTTCCTGCTCCGGCAGGGGGATTGGACTAGATGATCTTTCGAGGTCCCTTCCAATCCCTAACATTCTGTGATTCTGTGATTCTGCCTGAAGGGTCAGATCTGAATCAAAACTTGAAAAGCTGGTTTTAGGACAGGTCAGCTCCAAACCAGGCTTTGTAATGAAGATCTTCAGCTCCCCATCTAGCTTTGCATCAGGCTTGCCTCTTGCTGGAGCTGAGCAAAACATCCCCCTGAACATGTAGATGTGTTGTGTCAGGGCAACAGGATGTGCGCAGCCTTTAAGACACCATTGCGTGAGCATTTTGCATGTGTAGTGGTTTGAAGGAAGCATATGACTGGCTTATTTTGCAGGTAATTAAAAAAAAATTATTGGGCAATCCCCCTTGTGCCTGAAATACAGCACTTTAAAAAGTGAGTCATGACTTCTTGAAAAAAATCCCCCCTTCCAACCCTTAATCAGCCTCAGGAAACTGCAGTAAGATATAGACTGGCTAAAAAGCAATATGTTTTTCAGTCTGTGACAAAACACAAACTCTTACTTCTTTCCATCCCCGGCCAAACATAACTGCCACAACGGTGTTCTTGTAGTTTCTTTAAATCCCAGGTGAAGGTTTCAATGCATAAAATAAATTTGAAGGAGTTTTAAGGGTCTTATTTTTTTTCATTATTAATTCCGTCAGAATCCCAAAAGGAAAATATAGGAAGGGGGAGAAAAAAATTACTTTTGTAGCAGTAGGAGCACAGTCTTGCCTTCTTTGGGTACACGAGTAGAGGCATTGAATATAATGAGATTATTCATGTGCATAAAGGTTGTCGGATCAGACCCTATCTTTGTAAAATATTTAATTACACACCATCAGAATCATGTCAGCTATGAAAAAGCAATAAAAGTACTAAAGTGTGTCAGTGAGCAGTAGCAGTAACTGTAGTGACATAAATCCATTAAGCTTTTGCATATATCTCACATACACCAAAAGCAGCAAGTCTCTGCTGGTTAATAATTTTGCAAACAGTAGACCAACATCATAGTGTATGTTCCAGCAAATTATTATGCCTATTTTGCCAGATAGTACTCAAATTATGCTACGTGGGTATTTTATTTTATTGATTTTATTTTATTGATTTTATTGATTTTATTTTATTTTACTATTTTTATTGCTCCGTGCTGTGGGTGGGGAAGGGCAGCCACAGGCCTGTCATCTGCTGCTGGGTTCTCCAGTCGACGCTCGGGCCTTGCTATGAAGGTGAAGGTTTTATTGCTTTACTTTGATTGATGGATAAGGAGTGGGAACGGCCCCGATGGTAAAAACACGACCAAGGCAATGCACTTCAGTTTGACCGGGAAGTCACATGTGTGACAAAGGACAAGCACATTGTCTGCATAATGCTTCTACCCACAAATAGTTAAGAGGAGGGTAAAACCAGAGCTTTTCGAAGCCGCAGAGTGGGAAGACGTGGGTTTTGACAGTTTTTGTGCTAGCAGGCAAAGGCAAAAGCAAGAGTCAAGCTGAAAGGAAGCAGGGCATCCTCGTCTGGTGTGCTCTGGGGGAGTAACCGCGGCCCTCGGGGGGTGACATCAGTGTTTGGGGCGGCACTTTCCAGAGTTGCATCAGCTTGTACCGACTTTGTTTGCGTTGTCGGTAGAGACTGGAGTATTCATAACGGGCTTCCTGGGGAAGGTCAGGCAACCCACAGTGGAAAGCAGAAAGTGAGACAGGAAATACCCAGAGCATCTTGGAGCAAGTGTGAATCATGGGGGCAGAGGGTGGCAACAAATGGGGTCACTTGCCCAGCTGTGGCTGGCTCTGCCTGCGTGGGTGGGTGCGGAACAGGTTGTGATTTTACTCAAGGTCTGTAAATGCAGAGTTAATAGGAACAGGTAGCTAGAATAGTGCTTCCTGTGTTTGAACAGTGATACTGCACACAAGCGAAGCTGGCAGTCGGAGGTCGGGATTGAGTTGCATTTCCATAGCAGATTTATCTTGCGCTGCTGTTCTGTATAGCCCCTGTTTAGGCTCTGTGCAGTTGGTGGAAAGCAAACCAGGATTTTCTATGCACGTTGCCCTTCAAGTTCTTTATTTGAATCTATGTTCGGCACGCCATGTGATTTTTCTTTTTTATTATTATTACTTCTTGTTCCTTTTTTTTTCCCTTTCAGCTGAGTGACTATAATCTGTACCTGTAAATAACATAGATTAGATTTGGTGGACAGCAGGGTGCAGGACTCAAGAGGTATTTCAAGAATCAACAGAAGTGCCGTGGTTGGTCTCAGAGCTCTAAGGTTGTATCATCTCCTCCTTCTCCCCGCTCCCCTCCCCTGTGATTTGCTGGTGGCTGCTTTCAGATGGATTTTTATCAGGGGGGAAAAGCACTGATGTAAAGTGGATGACAGCAGATGTGTTCCCTTAACAGGGTCTCTCGCTGAATGGCTCTGCTAATCATTATGTTTTGCTCCGTAGGACTTTTTATTCATTTAACAGGTTTCTTTCCAGATTACATATTTGTTTTTATACTGTTTTCTCATAAATACAGGCACTGTAGAAAAAGTTGGCCCCACCATATTTCATGCAGGATTTGTTTATAGTGAGTGGGCCTCACTGAACCTGCATATACAATAAATACCCTTTCAGGATTCCTAGGCAGGAGTGGAGGGAACAGATGGCAAAACAGACCCAGGATTCCCATTTACAAGGGGATCTTCAAATAACACAGGAGGAATGATAGCCATTAAAAAGCCTGCTTTCCAGTGCCTTTATTTTTGCCATAAAAATTGGATACATTAGTTGCCTTTTATTACGGTTTTTGGTTTTTATTCCTTTTTTACATTCCATAACAGGCGTTCAAGGACTTGGAAGTAAACCAACGTGCAGGCTCCTCCTTTGTCGATGTCATCTGTTTAATCCATCTTTCCCCCACCCTTCTTCATGGCAAGTCTGGGGTAGGAGCTAACTAGACAAGAATCAAACACTTGTCTCAGACCCGTGTCCCACCTGAGGGATGCTTGAAACGCAAACCTGGGTTCTGGGGGAAATTTTGCAAACAGGTGCTAAAGCTCACAGCCAGGTTGCAGGGCTGTGCCTCACGGATACCAGAGGGTTGGGAGGAACGCTGTGCACTGGGGATCTCTCTCTCTCTCATCCTTTGGTGAGGGAGACTAATTTGTAAATGGTTTTGGTTTTAAGCATGAAGAGTGAGAATAAGGGGAGGCTGGTCACGTATTGTTCCTCTGTGCTGTGAGAAGTCTTTGTCTGTGTCAAGCAAGTGGAGAAAGAAGTACAAGGAAGTTGCATTTTAGGATATTTGTATAGTACAGGATGCTTTATTGTCCTAGGGCTTAAACTCTGCCTGATTATTTGGTACTGCCTCTGCTTATACCTGCTACGGCACATATCTGCCTAGGTGCTCCTCCCAGGTGAGTTTTGAACTCTTCTCTTTGCAGAGAAGGTGACGGTCCTGGGTGAGGGACCTCCAGGACACCTCACAGTTCTCCCCATCTAGGCCCTCCTGCCTCCCTCCAGCTCTTGGTCAGGGAAAGGGAATTGCCAGTGTAGGTACACCTGCTTGGCCTGGTGGAACGGCCATAGCAGGTACCAAATCCATGTCCTGCTCTCCAGCCAAACCCACCACTTGTGCAGTGTCTTCACAGACTGTCTTCAGCTGTGAGCAGAGCAAGGAGCACCATGTTGGGAAAAGTGTTGGCAGTCTGCAACTGGTTAAAAAAAAAAAAAGCCTTGAAGAAGCCAACAAATGTGGGATAAGGTAGATGGCTGGCAGGTTAATGAAGTGCATTAGAAACTAATTAGGGTATTTCCAGTAACAAAAGATGGCAACCACAGGCCTGGAAACCTGCCAGCTGCTTGGAGCCCGCAGGATGCCCTGCAGGCTTCCACTCCGGTGGTCAGGGTGTCCTAAAAGTCATCTGCAAAATTAAAGTTGAGGGTATTGGAAGAGGCTGCGATGGCTGGAAGAGGCACCAGCTTCCACATACACAAGAGCACTGGAATGAAGCCTCACAGAAGCCCCTGAGCCAGATCACTAAGGAAACCTTGGGTTCACATGTCAAACCCGGGCTGGAATGGCTTGGGCGAACAGCTTGGGCTGGACCTGGGAACACAGCAGGAGCCAAGTCATGTGTGGCTAAGTGGTGGCTGTCATCTTTTTGTTGTTATGGAGAAAATCGTAGCTTAAGTGAACCAGGACCTCTCCAAGAATTATTTTGGAGGCTTGTGCAGGGAGATGACCATGAGGGCCACTGTAGAGCTGTGAGTTGAGTGCAGCTTGGCAGTATAGAAGCCACCAACAAGTGACACAGGCACGCTTTTGCAGTCTGTTCTTCTGTTTTACACTGTGGTTTGTGGGTCCTGTGATCCTCTCCTTCTCAGTAACTGAACAGCCACATACCCCCTGATATCAGAATCCTTCTTCTGATAGGGAGAAGCCTATTTCTTCCTCGAATTGCATCAGCCAGGTGCTTCACAGCCAGGGGTTTTCCCTCAAAATCTCAAATCCTGTTCCAGCTAAACATAGCCACCAGCCTCTTAGATGCTGCCTCTTTTTTTTTAGGGAGGAGGTAGAAGAGGTGATGATAAAGTGAACTCTCCATATTAAACTATTAAATTCCTGGATTCTGACTAGCCTGGTTGTAGGTGTGGTCTTGGGTCTTTACCAAAGTGAAGAAATTTTGCTGACCTGGTTTACTGGGGGCATAACACATGCTGCTTTGGAAGGGTAGAGACCTGTGCAAGGGAGAAAACAAGGTAAGAAGCTGTGCTCCATGGCTAGAGCTACCCAAGGCAACACTGAAGGTGAGCAGGAGAGCTGTGCAAAGCAGGGTTCTGCTGGGGCTGGGGATGCAGAACTTGCTCTCCCCCATCCTGCCAGGCTGTGCCTTGGCAACATCCTGGGAAACAGGGATACACAGATTCAGGGAGCCCCCCGTGTTTCCATGTACTTGCAGCAGAGCACTTGCTGTTTTGTTCCCAAAGCAAATGGCTTCAATTAAGGTCCCATCATTAGGGCAGAAAATACTCTGAGGGCAGAGGCTGCAGCTTTCCGTCGCCTTTATGTTCTGCTGGCAAAGGTGCTTATTCTGAAATGGGAAATAATGGGCCTACCGGGGCAGGAATGGGAAGAAAACCAAGGAGAAAATTGAGATATGTCCTTACGCCTAAACAAATCTGATGCCTCCCCATTCCCCCGCCCCCTGCCTCCAAGCAATATTCAAGCTCAGTTCGGAGCAAGTGTGCATTCTGCACAGCCAGATGATGCCAAGTTTTATCCTCCCGTGTCTCCTGCCTGGGGGGTGGCTGTTGGCTGGGTGACTGCTGCAAGATCGCACAGGATGTCAACCAGGGCCGAATTCTACTCTGTAGGTCCCCATCTGGGGAATGCATCTAAATGCACACAAATCTTGTTCTATCAGCTGAGCTCTCCCAGTGCAAACCAGCATGATTTGCACTTCTGGAGTCATCTGAATTTATTGCAGGGAGGTACCAGCCTGCTCTGGGCTGATGTGGCTGCGGTTCATATTAGTGGGGTTTATAAAGGTGGTTACACCGGCGTGTGAAGTGGGCAAGGTATGAATAGATTCATGAAGGTCTCTGCAGGATAAGGAAAGTGTTTTTGCAGCCTGCTGTTACCTGATCGAGCCAATTTGACGTGGCCCCTCATCATGGCAGATCTGAGCAGTGTTCAGTATTCAAAAATAGAAATAGCAACAAACCTCTTCCTTTTCTTCCTTCTCAGTTCGCAGGAAAAATATTTTGACTAGTTTGAAGGTTAGGATCTTTTTTTTTTCCTGTGTCTGTTTAGATAAGTGAATGAATGAGTGTGTGTGTGTGTATGAGAGAGAGAGAAACAGAAGTTGCTTGAAGTTAATTTGAAGAAATAAGCCTTGCATTTGCTTCATCCATTTGAGGCTAAATTCTGTTATTAGTTCTACAAATTTAACGTGCAGTATTTCCGCTGACTTCAATGAAACATGTACTTCCAACCTGGAAGTCCAAGACTACTTTTAATGAAAACAATTATTTTTTTTAATGTAAAAATCTTGCATTGGAAACACAGCGCAAGCCACCCAAGTTGCCAGGCCTTGGCTTCACCGGTCCCCAGCTGAAGTGACCGTGTGCTGTATTTCGCTTTGGTAGAGGGGATCCACCAGCAGCAGGCTGCCCTCCTGCCAAACCTTTCCGGACTGTCTGTGCTTCGTGGAAACAGACTTTGCATCATGAGCAGCAGTGTGTGATGACTGTTGCCATGAAGTCTGGTTATTCTGAAGGCTTAAAGCTGTACATATAAAGCAAGTTAGTGCTAAATTGACTGCTGTACCTTTCATTAGATCTATTATCCACCTAGAGGCTATTTTCACTTTGAAGTGGCATTTGCTCCATAATAAGTAACGTCTCAAAATGCTGTTAATTAAAGTTTCATCTATTTAGAGGATTTTCCTTTTCTTCCTCCCCCCCTTCTTCTTTCTTTTCTTTTCAGAAGCTAGTAATTAGTCCAATAATGTGGAGACATTGTTACTGTAGCT
Source organism: Syrrhaptes paradoxus (assembly GCA_013400615.1). Classification (NCBI taxonomy): domain Eukaryota; kingdom Metazoa; phylum Chordata; class Aves; order Pterocliformes; family Pteroclidae; genus Syrrhaptes; species Syrrhaptes paradoxus. The sequence goes on along the minus strand of VZTO01017335.1, from coordinate 72,488 downwards.
CATTAAATTTGGCAATGCTCACTTGGACCTTTGAGTGCTGACGATATCAAGTTGACCTGAAATGCAAGGATTCCATCTGTTGGGAGTTACTGATGAATTGGAAATTAAATATAAATATATATATATATTTAACTCATTACTTGTGCTAGATTGACAGTCCTGCAAGCGCTATCATTTTATGTTCATCGACAGACTAATAAAGCTTCCCCTGAGCTCCTTTCCCCATGTGGAGGGACCTGCAGCAGGGATGAGGGGAGAATTAGATGCCACAGGGATTTAATTTTTGTTCTGTCTGTAGACTAGACTGACGAGAATGTCAGTTTGGGCTGGAGTGAAGGGAATATCTGGGCTAGCAGAGAAATAATGCTGTGTGGATAAGCAGACAGCCCTGAGATGATGCTGGCTCTGGGCTGTTACTGCCTCTTGAACTGGTATCTGAGAATCATAGAATCACAGAATGGTTTGTGTTGGAAGGGACCTTAAAGCTCATCCAGTCCTACCCCCTGCCATGGGCAGGGACACCTCCCACTAGCCCAGGTTGCCCAAAGCCTCATCCAGCCTGGCCTTGAACAGCTCCAGGGATGGGGCATCCACAGTTTCTCTGGGCAACCTGTTGGCTCTCAGTCCTATTTTTCCCAGCAGCATCCAGTCATGGACAGGGGAATTTATGGGAATTTAGTCACCACTGCTTAAGATTGTCTTCTCTTCTAGCAGAAAGGGGAGAGAGGTAGCTATCCCTTACATTCACTGGGGGTTCTTGGGGAAGTGGCACCCGGGAAGCAATTAAGAGGAGGTGAGGAGCACAGGATCTCTCAGTCCTGGATTACACTGCCAGAGTAATATCAAGGTGCCCAACCATTGTTCATAGTGATGCCTCACCTTGGCATGTGGTTGAGATGCACCATCCATCCCATCTCTGGCTGGGTGAGTTGCTGTTGCAGCCGGGAAGATGCAACAGAAAAACCTGAGTATGTGCTGACTCCCAGAGACATCAGGTTGATAGTTTACATTCTGGCATCACCGGTAATTTGTTATGGCAAGAGGAGTCTGAGGAAAACAAAAGAAAAAAAACTAAAAAAACTGCAAAAGGAGGGAGAAATAACTGAGAGTCCAGATCCAAGGCTGTCCAGTTTATTCCTGAGGCATCTGGGAGCTGATGGTTTGATGGAAGACGAGGTGAGCACAGACCCACCAAAGTCTAGGATCTATCTAAAACCTCCCCTCCTCAGATGGTGTCCTCTTTCCATGTCTTTTGCAGACTTGGTTGTTTTACCCACCAGCCAAATAGGGTCTTCCTGCCCCAGAGAGAGAGATCTCTGGATAGGTCACGTCTTAAATACAGAGCTGCAAGGTTTGCCAAAAGCAGTCTTTAAATCCCACGTCTTCAGAAACTTGCTGTTGCATCAAAGCCCTGCTGACTCTCTGGGCCTCGATCCACCTTTGGAAGCAGGAATTACTGGATCCAGGTGTAGGCAGGCACAGCAGAGCAGATGAAATGGCTAAATATTTAATAATAAAGATTGTTCACACATTTCTAGCTTAATGTTGCCGGCCAAGGAAAGCTGGATGTTTCACATCAGGTTAGCAGGATATTGCCATATTTTGGCTGCTTATCTGAAGTGGAATGAATGGAACTGCCAAAGCTTTTGAAGTTCACTCATGAGATAATATTTTATTAATTTTCTGAGCTAAGAGCACTTTAGCATCTCCTGTGAGTCTTCTGAATATTAAATGCATGTAGCTCTATAGTCGGGACTCTTTCAACATTTGCTCGTTCACTGTTTAAAAGCATCCGTTTCCCATAAATTGAGAGCAGTCTCCTTGGTTTTCTGAGAGTTATCTTGCCTCCAATAAATTAGAAGGTATATCAATTTCCTACTTATGCCCTTTGAATTCAAAGCAGGAGCTACTTAAGCACAAGGGGAGATGCAGTCTGTGTTTGTCTTGTTTGTCTGCTCCACAGAAAATGCGGTTTAAGTCAGAATGAGCTACTGTGCTTCAACTCCAGCTGCAAAAATAATTTTATTTTATGAAAGCACCCAGTCTTTTAGTCCTGCTCCAAGCTACCCTGGCTTTCAGCTGGAGCCCAGCCTGCAGAGCAGAGGAGGGAGGTGTAGGACCGCTGCGGTGTGTGGTACCAGCAGGACCAAGCCAGCCTGGTTGTCCCCTAGCTCTCGCGCCTGCTAAGCCCAGACTCAGCTCCTGCAGCTCAGACTCGGCAGCAGGACAGCTGCCCACCTCGTTGTGTTGCCCTGGGGAGAGCAGGCTTGCTCCTAACCTGGCAACAGGTACCTGCAGGATGATTTCAGTCTTTGGGTGCATCGGTTTAACGTCACAGAGTGCTAACTCAGGTGATGGAGATGGTGAGTTCTCATCAGCCATGCTTTCCTGCCTCCAGCCACAGCTGGGCGAGAGCAGAGGAACTCAGGAGAGCATGTATCAGCAGGAAAAGCACTTGCTGTGCTAGACTCGGAAAACCTTCCCCAGTGTGCAGGGCTAGGCAGAGATGCCAGCATGGACTTCTACATCAAAAAGGACAGGGAGTTCCTAGATCGAATGTCTGGCACTTTATAAATAGGGTTAGATGAGAGGGAAAAGTAAAAAGAATACTGAAAAAGAAATAAAATGACAGCCTTTGTCCAAAAATATGCCACTTACATTGTCTCTTTTCCTAAAAAAAAAGAAAGAGGAAAAAAAAGGTTGCTTTTTCTGCATTAAACTTGTCATAACTGGATGATTATAGTAACACCATGAAAAGAGCCAGCCAGGAAGTGACACTTTAGCTTTCAAAATAGCTCTTCCTAAAATAAACCCTTCCCTCACAGACTGCTACTGTGATGCTTATGGGAAAATGTGAACAGACCACTCATTCTCCCATCTTTCCTTGGAGATTGAGGAACTTTCCATCAGTTTATCTGCTCTAAACTCCTGTCCCTCAGACAGGGAGGTCAAAACCGCAGGAAAAATGGTGGGAGTGTAATTTAATGTTTCACCAATTTGCCTTAATGGCACTTTGGAAGCCGCCTGATTTAATTAGATTTACTCTGTGCCCACAGAGAATAAACACATATACCTGCCATTTACATAAAAGATCATGCTATTTGCAGAGCATCTGCCACGCAAAGCAGGACAGAAGCGGACCCTGGCTGCAGATGTGTGGGGCTCGTGCTGACTTTCCGTGCCGAGGGGAACACTGGGCAAATGACTGATTTGCTGAGCCACGCGCATGTGACACCTCACACAGCACGGAGGGTATTGCTGAAGCATTTATTTCCCTAATTCAGTCTTTTTATAAATTTGTAGGTGCTTCCCCGCCGTCTCAGCAGGAAAGGAGAAGCAGCTGTAGCTGTGTTCCCGTACGCGATGGCACGGGAGCTTGACTTAAGCAAGAAGAAGGATGTGTGTCCCCATGGCGTGGGGACATTCCAGTTCAGATCAGAAAAACATGCCTTCCGCTGAGGCCTTTTCCAGAGCTGTGAGTTCCCCACACAAAGCCAGCAAAGAGCAGGGGCTGGTCAGGTTCTAACGATGCTTACTTGATCTTCCACTAACGAAGTTTAGTGACTTGTGTAAATTATTCCATCAGCTACTCCCTTGATGGTATCGCTTTCAGGGAGCACAAGGAGCAGTTTCCAATCCTCTCCTCTTGTCTCAGTAGGTGATTTCTTGCTCCGCTGCCCATCACATCCTTGTGAAATGAAATGTGTCACCACTGCAGGTTTGTCACATTTGCCTTCTCCTAGCAGATATTGGACAGGTTCATTGTTAGCTACAGACTGAGCACTGAAACCAAGTAAGAGAGGGCATGTTGTAACATGGAGCTTCTTGAAAGGAGGGGTAATACACAGCTGCTTATAGAAAGACTAAAGTAATACAGAGGAGTTTTTTTTAGACTGCCTTTTTCCTCGCTGAGTCAAGTAGTAGGGGTTTTTTAATCAGGAAATAAATCTGGTCACCTCTAAACCAGGGGAGTTCAGGTTTCAAGTCCCTCCCTACAGACTGACCCATCACCAGTTACCCTGTGAAATCCATGGGAACGGACTGCACTCGTGCCATGCTGCAGAGCATCCCCAACAGGACATTTGCAGTTTGGCGTAAGCTTCCATATCTGATGAGATCATATGGCTTTACGTCCTCATGAGCGCTTTGTCTTGTCAGGGCAGGAGAGGAGAATCGTCTGTTCTCTTCCACATACCGGGAAAACAAGTCTCATTTTCCAGTAGTTTAGTATAGTAGATGTTCTGAATATGTGGATACATTTCTTACAGAAGGAAGTGTTCACCTACACAAAGGCTTTTGCTCCCTCTTGCAGCCTGCTCCACCCTCACTCCCTTGATGCTCTGTTGTGCAGTCATGGCTGCAATTGGAAACCAGGCTCAGTCGTGCCATGTGTCTGGATGCACCAAAGTTCTTTGGAGCCTCCTGCTTCTCAAAGGATGGCAGCTAACCCCTCTGCTGTTTTGTGTATTGTAGCCAGCCTAGAGGGTTAAAGTGAGGTCGATCCTGGGCTAAAGGATGCCAGGCATGGCACAGCAAGCAATCTGTGGCAGGGAGATAGTTAACATCCTCCCCCTCTGCAGGGAGAGGTTGCAGCTGCCGATCCAGCCTGCCAAACTGAAAGGGGATCCAGCCCTCAGGGAAATGTATCTGGAGTTATTTAATCCCAAAAGGATTATAAAGAGAGTACACTCTAGGGAATCTCTCAAACCCTAGCCCTGTTAAAGAAAAACAAAACCAAACCCCCAAACCAACAACCCCTTTTCCTCCCTGATGGTTTGCAACAATAGACACCCCTGAACTTGCATCGAAAAATGTGGAAAGGGGTGGTGGGGATGTGGTCTAACTGTTTCCACTGTTCTCTCCTCTTGGCCTGCTTCTCTGGAAACCTCCTTCTGCTTTGGCTTCCATGATGCTATCATTTCCTGCCTCTCCTCCTACCTCTTTAATCTCCTTCAGCACGTCCTTTGGAGGACCTTCTTATCTCCCTCCAACTTTTGTATGGGATTCATTGGGCTGAGTCTTTTATCCCCACCTCTTCCTCCTCTGTATCTTATCCCTGGTTAATCTCAGCAGTGCTCCCTGCTTTGCCTGTTCATCTGTTCTCTTTTTGACTTGTGTTTAGACTGTAAACTCCTTGAGATAGGGCCTGTCTTTTTATTTTATACTTTTACAGTACCTCCAGGAACATGAAATCACAGAATGCATTTAAAGTCATCAAACAGAATAAAAACATTAAAAGAAAACTAGTCTGAAAGGTTGCGTTGGAAATAGCTTTCTCATTTTCGGCTGCAGTCCAAGGCAGCGAAGCTTTCACTTGTATCAACACATGAGCATCACTCTCCTGCGCAGCACCGTGGGATGGACCAAAACCACCGGCTCACCCCCTACCAAGTCACCCAAGAAAGAGGCAACAGCAGGCATCAGTTGCCTGGTGAGGAGGAAAAAGAGGTCTCATTCCTTCAGTGAACAGCACCAAGAAGTCTCGGTTATCCTGTCTACGTGGGAGATCGGTGTGGTCGCGGTGATGTCCAGCTGCTGCCATGCTCACCACAGTTAGCTCCCCACAGTTAGGATAGTTTTTTAAGGAGCTGTGGCAGCAGAGGTTTTTGTCCATTTTTTCTTTCTACTTTCCTCTTTGGAAGGTCCTAAGAAACACTAAATGTTCAAGAACAATCTGAGTGTCTTGATTTACACACATTTTATGCACTAGTGGGCTCTGGTCAGCACATTTTTCTTGAGTCCATTGAGACCTTCAGTGAAGTTTCTTGTTCCTGACTTCCTGCCTGCTTTACCTGATCTCATTCAGAAGACAAAACAATGGTTTGGGTTGTTTTTTTTTTTGAGGATCTCCCTCCTTTTCTACAACCTCTTCTCTAGAGAGCTATAGAAGCTAATAACTGCCTCATTAATTTTAAATGGCCATGTCCATGTAACCACTCATCTCTGATGGCCGCAATTAACCTCCAGCCAGTGCACACTGGCTTTGGAGTTTGGCTCCTTGATTCTAGCAGTGTTTCCCAATGATGTGATGCAGGAGGTCACCGGGATCTTCATGAAGCCTGGTCGTGCTGTACAGGGGTCTTCCTGCCCCCTCCTGAGTTTTGAATACAGCTGACCATAGGCGGTAACCCAGCCTTACAATTTCCTCTTCTACTTTCCAGACTTTTGACTGTGAGTAGTTTTCCTTGTGGTCTCTGCCATTGATAGGGGAGCCTGGCCCTCTAGGCATCTTTGAAGCTTTTCCCATAACATCCAGGAGGAAGTAGCAAATGATTTATTAAGAGCTAGTAAACCATTAATTTATTCATTCAGAACCCAGTTAATTCCTCTCGCTGCATCTTTTCTCAAGCCACCTCTGCTCTATCAACAGGGTGATTACCTGTTTCTGAAAGTAACTGCGAATTGCCCAACCACCTCGTATTTGTCTGAAGAAAGACAAATGATAATCGATCAATAGAAGAAAAGTACTTTTAGGGTGAATGACACATGACTGTATTTGTGCAGGAAATATCTAGATAAAGGCAACAGGCAGAATGGGAAATACCAGTCCAGAATCTCTGGTCTGGTCTGGAGATGTGACTCTACTCATTGCATGCGCTTAGTAAATTTGTCTTGCTGCCTCTTTATGTTGCACTCGGGGCCGCTGCCGTTACTTACCCGTGGCAGTAAATAGTTTCCATAATAATGATAACAATAGCAGTCGGTCGTTAAAATGCTGAAATAACTCATATGGATAATTTTTATAAGCCTTGTGTCTGCTAGGACTGGAAATGTGCCATCTGTTCTTTGCAGTGCAATCTTGGAGGTTGGGCAAGGCTCTTTTTTACTTTCTTTGTCTTTTCAAACCTCAGTTTTTCCTTCTGTAATAATTGTGCAGCAAAATAAATTAGAGAATTAGCCAGAGTGTGGGTCAGTTGGCATAGAACAGGCTTGTTGTGGGGGAACGTATGGAGATTTACGTATGGACTACTGAGAACTAGGAAATGGAGCTGGCGATGCTCTGAGTAGTGACTTTATTTTTGCTGACTTGAGCCATGTTGACTTTGCAAAAAGTAGCAATACCTGCCTGTGAAGTGTGACGAAGAACTTTGACCGTTCATGGTACTCTGATCCCTTATTACACTGTGAGAAGTATATAAGATGATTAGTTTTATCATTAAAGTCCTACATAGCCATTATTTATCCCATGCACATGCTGCTTTCAAACACTTGCAAGCAAAAGCAGTGTTTCAGGAATAGTAGACGGATTTGGATCTGTACAAACCCACACAGCCCTGACCTTTGAGTGAGGGGTTATAGTTTTTTAGTTCCTGGGAATTATATTGTGCTTTAGAGACACAAGAACTTGCCACCTTGCACTCAGGAGCACTGATGCTGGATTCATCCACCACCTTTTAAAATTGTAGGAGTGTTTCTTCCCAGCAAAGACCTTTCTTCCTGGACTCTTTTTTAAGCTTTGCATGTAGTGTAATCCCTCCTGCAGATACCCACCTTTGTGCCTTTGGTATTTAAATTTGAATGATGGCTTTAGACATGTCACATCTTCAGCAGCAGATCGAACCCTGAGCCTGGCATGTCTTGTTTGGTTCAGAAGTAATGATAATGTTAGCAATCGTTCGAATAGATGGCAGTCTATTTAACTAGTTCATTCTGTAACAACTGCAGGAAACCTCTACGAGAGTTCAATTTAAACTGATATATGGCCCATTTTAAATGAGTTAGGAAATATTTGTGGTGCAATTTTCACTGTTAATTTAAAATGATTTTGTTAAAATCTGAGCTCCTCTAACACATACCACCTGTACTTTCCGTTTGCCTCTGTTGGGGAAGAGTGATTTAACGCTGAGTTTGCTTAACCAAGGAAACAGAGCTAATGTAATAAGCATCTGAAGATTTCTGTAAACCAGAAACATTAAGTGGGATATCTCTAAAACTATTGCAGCGCACTGTTTTCGACTGCTGTTATCAGGATTGCATTTGTGTTTTAACGGGATGCATTTTGAGATGCTATTGCTGCACAGCGTCAGGCTAGTGGAGGAGGAAGCACCCCTCTTTCCACGGGACACATCTCCGACCTGCCTGGCATTCCTGACCGCCGAGAGCCCTTGTGCCGGGAAAGGAGCCGCACTGTAAATCACTCTCGTGCGTTAGCCAGGAGTGTTTTTTCTCACCAAGGATTATGGTTGCGCCTTTAGTTGAGGAGGTTGTTTTGGGGCAGTAAATTGTGCTGTGGGTTATCTCTGTCTCCCTTCTTGTCTGGCTCTCTTTTTCTCACAATGGCCTCGCGGGGTTTACAATCGTCTTCTGTTCCTATTTTTGTGCTGGGGTATCTGGAAGGGGGATTGAGAGGAGCTGGCTCTTTATATTAGAAGTACATCAATGACTATGTCCCAGGTTGTTTTCAGAGCTCTGAAGCTGAAGCAGTGGCTGCCGTAGCGGAGGGTGGAGTTGTTGACGGCAGCACCACTTCATCACCTGATGCATGTGAAGAGCATCTGTGCGCCAAAAATGGGAACCAGAGTGGGACAGGGAAATTCAGGGGACCACTGGTGGGAACAGTTTTGCTCAGGACTCTACGGATGCTGAAAAAAAAAAATTATCTCGACAGATTATTGCCTATTGGACAGTGTGAGAACTACCAGCCTCGTGACCTGGCACTGCATAAATCTCCCACCCCCCATCCTTTTTACATCTTGTCTCCTCCAGCGACATCTCACCTGGGGCACTTTGCCATGGGTGGGGGCAAAGCCTTTGTGGAGGCTGGCCTCTGTGTCTGAAATGTCACCCCGTGCGCTGGTGCAAAGTAGCTCTTGCATAAACGGTCATGCTTTATGTGAGGGATAGACTTTATCAAGCCTGGGTGACTGGGTTGGACCCGTGGTTAACAGAGGATAAATAGATGGGTTAGTATATGGTTAATCAATTACTATAGAGGACAGGAGGTCAATGGGCTTCCCTCAATTTCTGTAACACTTACATGCTTATGAGTGTTTCTAATATGCCATAGTCATGTCTGTAGCAAGTCCGTAGTATCTGTTTGTCATTTATTAACTCTTTATAAATGTTCCCTTAATGCAAGTTGTAAGTTAGTATAGGATTGTTTGAAACTGCTCAAAAACTTTATTTTTTCTCTACCAGAGAATGAACAATCAATGCATCCTGGATTTCAGTTAAAAAAAACCAAAACAAAACAAAAAACCAAAACCAAACACACAAACCTAAAACAGAATGAAAAGTTTGCAATGTGGTCCAGGCATTCCTTACAGACCTTGTCAGACTGGACTGCTCTAGTGTCTCATTTAACTACAACATCACTGACATGCTTATTTTGCATGCTCTGTGGCAAAGCATAATCTCTTAGGAAGCAGATATCCAAAGCAAAAAAACATGTTTTGATGTTACTGGAAAACAAGGTTTTCATTGATCCACACTGAGCTTTGTGGTTTTTGGGATTTTAATTTTGCAGAAGATTAAAAAAAGAGTCCTAGTTTTTCATTCTTGTTCTGCTTAGGAACACAATTAACTGGAAAAAGATGGAATTCCCTCAGCAGCTAGCAAGTCTAGTGTTTCTGCATGCTTCTCTGAAAAAGAAATGGGATTACTTTGTTTAAAAACTGCTTTTAACAATCTCTGTTAGAGCCCTAAAATGCACAGGAGGGCATGATCCTTCGTCCTTTGAAGTGCCTGGCACAGTATCCATTGACTTCACAGGGAGCGGGATTGACTGAATAATTGTCTTGCAGCATGAATGTCTACCCCAACACTGCACAAAGTCACGCTGAAAGCCACTTGATGTCATTCTAATCCTGTCTTCTCACAGTGGTGTTCTGGAGAATAGGGTTGGGGTTTGTTTGTTTTTGGGTTTGTTTTTTTTTTTTCTATGTATTTATTATTTGCAGAACTAACTAGTTAACAAATAGAAAGGACAAAGCTGAGCGGCTGTGTCATTAATCTCCAAAGTCACTTGCTCTGCTGCTGAAGTGATCAATCGCTCTGTGCAGCAAGTGCTAACGAGGGGTTTTTAGTCCGGCGGTTCTTTAATGTTCTAACTAGAAACCTTTAGCTGGAGATATTGCCCAGAAGTGCAGCTGAGCCTTGGAATGCAGTCCTGGGAAGCTGGCAGAAGCCCCCATGGTCAGAAAAACCCTTCAGTGCTTTGCAGCTGAGCAATCAGAAGAGCAAACCCCAGCCAGGGGGGAGGAAGGAGCGATGCTGGTTATGCCAATGCTTCACCCGTGTACACCGGACCCCTGATACAGGACTCATAAATGCAGCTTTCACCCAAAAGCTTGTCCCTGTCGGATAAACCCCACACAACCCTTTTTAACACATGCACACAGGGAACCCTGCTGCAGGCTGGGAGAGGCTGAAAAGCAGAGGGATGAGCTGCCTATGTTAGATATCGTGGTCAATCACAGAGACAGATGGACTGGAGACTGATCTGAGGTCAAACCGGAGCATAGCCTGTGAGGAATGCAAAGGCAAAAGTGGATTTAAAGCTTTCCTGATTTCCTGTGTGAAGACGTGTCCTGTTTCTGCAGCCCACTGCAGCAGCGCAGAAATGCAGGTGCCTGCTCAAGGTGGGCGGCAGTGCCAAATTTCCTTCTGCTTTGTATATCTTATATACCTATATACCTTATATACTGGAAGATGCCAAACCAACAAAATACAGGTTGATGGCAATGGGGTGAAATCAAATGTCACTCTGGCATATTTTTTTTAATGTTCAGCTATCCCAGAACACAGAAAATGTCCAGGCAAAGTCCTGGGCTTTTATTTCTTTTATAGTTCATTAGACTTGGCTAGGACAAAGGCTGTCAGATGCTCGAAATGGCCTGTTTGACTGGCTGACTGTTTGACTGGTAAAGTTTCAAGAAGTTGTGAAAAGAAATATCAAGCCTGTAGTTTGCTGATGTATGTGGAGTAGGACTTTCTTTTGCTCTGAAGCACACTGGAAGGTTGCAGCACATCACATTTCACTTGCAGCTGGCTGAGAGTAAGCTCTGGAAAACCCCAACCCCCTGGTGGACTCCTGTTAATCATTGATACAGTCTTTGATCTGTTTTCAGTCTTGTGTGGCTGATCGGCTCTTTCCCACTTTTTTACCAGCTTTCCATTTGTGCCTTTTTTCTCTGTATCTGTTCTCCATCACAGTTCGAGCAAGCAGGAGAAGTGTATTTTTATAGTATTTCTGAGCAAATGTCTTTGTGCAAAATTTCCAGTACTATTCCAATGGATAAAAAGGATTTAAGATAATACCTGAACTGCCCAAACTCTCCTTCTCTGCAGTTATTTCCAGCTTGTCTCTGCCATAGACAACATTTTGCAGGAGAAACCTCTTACAGTTCCCCAATATGAGATTCCTCACATGCACCCCTCTGAAAGCTGGCAGAACAGCGCCGTGGCTTTGGAGCCGAAACAGTGAGAGTGAACATGCTTCAGGCACAAATTCCTCTGTCTCTTTTTCACCACGCAGCTTTTAGCCAAGCCTGCGTGCTCTGCAGGCTCTCAGCTGATGGTGCAATAAGCTGGGGCAGCTGCAGCTGGGGGTCTGCAAGAGGGATGCCTGGAGATGATGTGACTCTGCCACCCGGACAGATCTGGGGGGCCTGGAGAGCTTTGCTGCTGTGGTCAAACATTTCCCTTTGGTGAAACACCCTGAAGCACAGGTGATGGCAAATTAAGACAGTGCAAAGAGATTCAAAGCTAATAACCAGGCAAAATGCTCCCTCCTGGGCCACGCTTCTTGCTGATGTCTGACACCGTGGCACAAAGAAGGGCAATGAGGAAAGTCAGCCCGCTTGGCTTCTTCCACTGCAGGAATTGGCTGTGTTTTGCTGTTCCTCATATAAGCAAGCTGGAGAATAAGTTAGTGGTTCAGGTTCATCACTGTTTATTTGGAGGGCAGTCAAAACACTAAACAAACCTCAGCGCAGAAAGAGCATCACAGAGACTGAGCTTTAAATACCCTCAAATTCTCCCTGGCTGCAGTTAAAGTGAGAAAGGGCTGTTAGAGGCACTCTTACATTCCCTGATAAAGCAAATGTTTACCAGACACAGGAACCAACCAGTCTTCCTCCTGTCCTTTTTAGATTAAATTGCCTGATAGAGCAGAAGACAGAGTTAACTCTTTGTGCTACACCCAGGACAGAAAGCCCACGACAAAATAAATTTACTGAATTAACTCCTGAGAAAACTGCTCAATCTTTTCACGTGTATGGGAGGCACAAGCCTCAAATTGCATGTTTGGCAACGTACGAGGGCTATAAACATCTATAGTCTGTTGATGTTGTTATTTCCATTAAATGAGGTCTCTTCTTTCTCTCTATTTTCAATGCAATTCTCCAGGGAGATTAATTTGTATGAAAGTAGAACACTAATTGCACAAAACAAGCTGGGGTACTGCAGAAGCATAATTAAATTTAAAAAAAATGTGGTGTTAATACAATTGTGGTGCTAATTAAATAAAATTGGTGACAAGTGTCTAAGGCAGAGCAAGGATAAGGAAAAAAATACCTGACAAAATGATCCATTAAAAAATTTTCACAGATATCACAGTTCACTGGTAACTGAGTCGAATTAAAAGTAATTGTATGTGAAGTGCTGCGCGAGCGCCTGATCTTGCTCTCAGTAAAGCGGGACTTTTGCCAGTTCAGGCTCTAATGTTCCATAAATTGCTGATAGGAAAGCGAAAGGCTCATTTTATTTCTGCGTGTGCTTAAATAGGGACTAATTCAGGACTGACTGGTCAAACAAACTCAGGCAACAGCATCCCTCAGCAGCATTCACACTCGTGCCCGGAGTAGACCGACCAGTCCCTGCTTTGATAGGAATCGCTGGTGGTCCGTGTGCCAAGGGGACCTGGAGATGGTATGGAGCTGGCTGTGCAGACCAGGGGTTCATCATTGGAAGCCTTCCTCCATCCTCTGTGGAGCAGCAGAGGGGCCCTTGATCAGCATCCCAGCTCAGCTCCCTTCCTCTTTGGCATTTTTTATCAGCTCACAGGAATCGCATGACACCGACCGCAGCCCCGGCTTCCTCTTGGAGCTTGGCTGTCCCCAGCATTTTCCTGCACAGTGGCACCCTCTGATCTGGTTGCCACCTGTGGCGGACAGAACTGGACTTTTGCCTTTAACAAAATGTGTAGATGTGGTGCTTTGGGACATGGGTTAGTGGGTTAGGTGGTGTTGGGTTGATGGTTGGACCTGATGATCCTTGAGGTCTTTTCCAACCTTAATGATTCTATGATTCTGTGAACATTTGGTACCAAAAGATGCAAACTTTGCTGACGCAGGCGTGTAGGAGGTGTTACCAAACATCCTGTGGTTTTAGTGCCTGTCAACAATGAACTGTGCACATGTGGGGTCTTGGTGAGGGTCTCGTCTAAGGCGACCCCCAAAATAAGCCCCCTGCGACCACCCGGAATTCACCAAGACTGCACAGAGTCAGGTCACACCTACCCTCACCTAGCATCACACCTACCGTGCATATATGTGAAATTTCTTGGAACTGGGCAGAAACTTTGGGACTTGGACTGTAGAAAAATGGTACCATCAGGAGCTGGAGTGGGACCCCCACCACCAAGACACCCAAAGTGAAGAGGATCAATGAGACGCCGTGGATCTGTGGTGGTGATATCTTCTTTTTAATCTCTGCTCTTGGCATGGGGAGCCCTGCTGTCCCAGAGCACCGGAAACCTGCTTCTTGTGAACCCTGAGTTTCTGCACAGTTTGTATTGATGGAGGAAACCTCCCACCCCTCCTTCCACCCACAAATCAACAACCTCAAGCCATTTCTAGCCTGTGTGGTCCCAAAATAAATAAAAAAGCCCTTTCAGACGTGAAACAAGGCAGCCTTGTCTTCCTGAGTCAGTAGCCTAAAACAATGCCTAAGAGAACTCACCTCACAGCAATTTTTGCATTTTTGGGGGTCACGTTATAATACAGTAGACCCCGAGCTGTGGTTTTAAAAATGCATTGACTTATTTTGGAAAGCTGGCTCGAAAAACTTTACCAAGTTTGCAGGAAATTAGTTGTGCTCCTTCATACAGTGGGAGTTTTGCCTTTGACTTTGCTGGGAGCAAGATCAGGACCTTAATGCCTAGGGAAGAATTGCCAGCTCTGTTGCCTGCTGGAGCCGGGGGAGCAGAAAGGTTAAAAGATTTCTCTGTGTACTGGTGGTTCAGCCAAGAAAAAAACAGAAAGGAAGAAGTTCGCCTTTCGGGTCAGCTCATATTTTATGGCACGGGTTGCCAGTCACTGCCCTACAATATTGCTAGCCAGGACAAATAGCTGAACACACAAATTGCTGTCCTTGTTTTTATTCTTCTTATGTTTTATGGACGATAAGCCTTGGGAAGAGCACTCCACCCAGCACATGGTGCGTCTGCCCTTTCTCAAGGGGTTTTGAGCCCTGAGCAGGGTCTGTGGGGCTCCATCACCCATTGCAGCTGCTTACCTCACTGGTTCCTAGTCCTGCCCCGCTCTGTTCTCCCCATTAACACTGCTGGGCTGCAGAGCGGTGTCGTTCCTTATAAACAGGTTTTTGTGTTGAGCAACCGGTCTAGTGGGAGGTGTCCCTGCCCGTAGCAGGGGGGCTGGATCTAGGTGATCTCTAAGGTCCCTTCCAGTCCAAGCCATTCTATGATTCTATGATTTCAATCCCAATTTCAGTTTCAGAAGGTAGCTGCTAGAATAAAACTGCTGCCGTGTGTTCAGTCTGACGTTCTTTATTCACTTTCCCAAGTCTCCGTCCCTCATCCTTCCTGTCCTAATTAGCGTGACTCTTGCTTCATCTCTGTGGTCTCTGCATAACAGCCAGCGCGTTTCCTCACCTTCTTCTCGAAAGCAGAGCTCAATGCCGCGTGTTAAGTACCACGGGGTTCTGCTCAGCTCAGTCCTTTTTCATATGGAAAAGCAAGACATGGCTGAAGGAGAAAGAAAACAGAAGAACCTGGAAAAATAGGAAATGGCACAACATTGTCATCTAGCCATGAGTGCTTGTCTCAATGGTGAAGCGTGTGTTCCTCCTTCTCTGGAGCAGTGTTGGCCTTGCCTGGCTTAGTTTACAGTAAGACTAAAGCCTTTTCTTTGCTGATTTTTTTGCTTTAGGATGTGTTATGGTAGAACATGCCACTAAGATTGGGGCTGAGAGTTAACAACTAGCCTCAACTTGGTGTCAGGGACAGATGCTCTCTAAACATGACTTCCGGGCTTATCCCTGTAGCACGGGAACACATTCAGAGCACATACCGAGGTGCCACTTCTTTCCATGTGCGCATCACATGTAGATGAATGCAGCCCTAAACCAGCCTCTGTAGCTGGAGTGATTTGTCTAAGTCAGGAGCAATATCCACAGACATCCTTCTCTACTGTGGCCATGCAGAACAACCGTAAACACATGGGATGCAGGTTTAGGCTACAGGTGCAAATTTACCAGAGGGCAAAGCTTTCCCCCATGGACCCGGTATGGCCCTTGCCTGTGCCGTGTGACGGGAGCGTGGCTGCCTGGTCCCTGCCCAAGTTCTGGGCTTGTGGAGGGGTGATTGCTGAAGCATTGGTGCCCAGGAAGGTGCTTTGTCCTGGGCGCTATGGGCTACTTTCGTAGAGTGAAAAAATCCTAGCCCTCTCATTCAGATCTTTGATGACTAAGTTTCTGAGTATTCAAGGCAAGGGCAAGCATAAGAGAAGTCTGTGTATACAGCAGGAAATTTGTGAATTCACAATAACAGCTGAGGATGCTTTACAGCCTTTCTGACACTGTGAGTTACTGGAAAAACAGGAAAAAAAATTGATGACACATGATAAAATAGACTTTTATTCCTCTTATTTTTACAGCTGCAGTTCAGTGTACTCACTTATGACCAAAGCAGCAAAGTGATGTTGTGTATTTATATGCTACAAGCAAACATTTATCTATAGTATGTGAATATAGATAGTAAATACATATTTCGTGTAATATAGACTAGAGAGGTGTTCTTCATTATAAAATATATGATTGCAATATATTTATATGGGGAAAAGAGTAATGAACGTGTAGCTAAGTGGGACAGGACTGCAGAACGGTTGTTCCAAAACTTTGGGGAAAGATAAAGAGCTTCTGGTACAGCAAAATTTCTCATATAGCTGTGATATTTATGGCCAGATTCGGACGGCTGAACTCAAAACAGTAACAAGCATTGAGTATCTGTTAGGTCCAGGCTCACTTATTATGATTATGAAGTATGCAAATTTTATTAATCTATAGATTAATTCTCTGAAGTAACATTCTAACTGCATCCTTGCTACGGGGACTGTCCTGGGACTCAGAGGTGTTTCGCTGTTTTGGGATTAATGTGATAATTTCTGTCTGGTAGATGGGGAGAGAAGGGGAGATGAAAACCCTGGGAATGGCTTACCTATCTAACCTCCCAATTCTTTATTTTCAGTTTATTTTCCAAAAGTGAAATCTTGCCCCAAAGCTGAAACATCCGATAGAAATCTGTGTGGGGGACACCACCGAAGGTGAGGTGATGCGAGTCTGAAGCTTACTTCGCTTGCACAAAATCCCAGTGTTACCATTGCTTGGGAAGGGTCTGCAAAAAAACTAGCTTGCTTAATTATAAAAAAAAAAGCACTAGCTGTCCCTGTAGCAAGAATTTTCTGCTCAAAGACCTCAGTTTGAATATTTTCACATATCAGCTCTCATTTGATATATTTTCTTAAATATGAGATTTTCTAAGTAGCGAGATAAATCAAGCTGCCAGCAGATGTTAGCTAATTGTTTTCTGGGGATCCTTTACCCTTTAAACAAATATTTCCCTGAGAGCTCTTGCTGATGCATTGCTTTCAACACTCTGGTGACTAAACCCACTAGACGCAGAGCTGGGCGGCAGCAGATTTTCTGTCAATATTCCTCATGCTTGGTCGGGGCGGATCACCCAGACTGACAGAAGGAGAATATTTATGGTGTCCTTTCCAATTAAATCCTCGGTGTCTCCACTAAGATGGCCAGGGTTGCTGGTGGATTGTTAATGATGTGAACAGCAGCTACCTAAGAAGCCTAATGATCAACTCCTGGCCATGAAGTAGGTGCTATGTAGTAGCAACGCTTCATAAGGTCCATCGACTGAGCCAGATTCACAGCAATAACCTCTCAGTCCAAGGCTCTCCAGGCTGTTTCCATGATCCCCTGAGATGCCCCGTCCCTGGAAACATTCAAGGTCAGGTTGGATGGGGCTCTGGGCAACCCGATCTAGTGGAAGATGTCCCTGCTCACTGCAGGGGGGTTGGACTAGGTGACCTCCGTGGTCCCTTCCAACTCAAACCATTTGATGATTCCGTGATTCTATCTGGGATTCTTTTCTGACTCACCTCGTGCTGCTTCTGCTCCTGCTCCTGTGCCTGGGAAGGATACAGGGTCTTTCAGCACAAGTTGACAGATGAATGATGTTTGCTACCTTCCCTTGGGGGCAGGAGGGGAAGTGGGAGCCTTTGCTCGTGTTGCTAACGTTTCCGGGCCATCCAGCCTGCAATTTGCTTTCATCCGCTGCACAGGAAATGCACATCTGTGTGAAATGCTGCCAGGTCCCTTTGGTCCGTGCTTGGGTTAATGTCTGACCAGGGAAGCTTCTTGTTGTCCCAATGAGTGCTGGGTGGGCTGGTCTGTGTGTGCTGGCAGGATGGAGCTGCCGGGGCAGCTGTGGGGAGTGTTTCCTATCAGTTGTTGGTGTGATGTCATGGTCAGTCTGCAGTGTGAGAACACGCTGTTTCCTGCCTTTCAGGGTTACTGCAGACGGCTAATCAGACGATCCTGTTCAGAAGTGGGACAGGCAAGTAAATAAGTTGCCAAACTTTAAAAAAAAAAATAATATATATATATATATAAAAAAAACACTGGCACTGTGCCTGCTGTAAGGTCAGAAAACTGCTCTATACCTCTCTAGCATAGCCTATATATGCCACATGGGCTCTTTCCAAATTTCCAAAGTGTTAAATGTGCTCAGCAGTGACTCGAGAGAAAGCTACCGGGCAGGGAGGGCTGAGTCTATTCTCCATGGTCCTTTCCATCCCTGACCTCTCTGCTCAGCCTGCCAGCCTCTGTGTCAGCAGAGGAGGGACTGTGCTGGCAGCTGAGGGCTGTGTCTTGGATGGAGCTGAACCTGCATCATAACACATTCCCATGGCTGGTGTCAATCCGGAAGCCTCCGAATGTGCCTAATCCTGCTGGGCAGGGAGATGCCCTGTGAGAGCTGGGGGTTGAAAGCAAAGGGAGGTCACCTGGAGCACACATGCACACACACACACCCCGAGTGTTGTGTCATCCCCTTGCTTTTTTCTCTTGGGTGGAGCTTTATTTCAAAGTTCAGGTCAGGCCTTAAATTTGGTGATCTAATATCTCTTTTGTCTTCATAGGGAATGAGCTGCCACAAAAGAGCTTTGATAAATTGCCCCAGCCAGTCGGTAGTGTTGCGTATCCCCATTATCCTCCCACCAGCAGGCAGCGGGGTCCCGGGATCCGCATCCTTGCCTCTCCTGGGGGAGCCAGTGGGAGCCCGTGGCATGGCGCAGTGGGAACACGTGCGCAGGGCCACACTCTCCCCATCTTGTGCTGGCAGGATCGGTCCCCTGGCAGGACTACAAAGCCACCCTGCTTCCCAGGGCCCTCAGGGGATAAGACACCTGCCTGGAACAAGAAAAGACTGGGAAAACGCTGGTCCCACTCCCTCCTTCCTTACTGAGCACAGTGGTCCACCTAGTTCACTGACAGGTCTCTGCACAGCTAGCACGGATGCAGCCAGAGGACTTTGCAAGCAGGTTATTTGACTTGTGCACAGCTTTCCTCTGGTCCCCAGTGATGTGAGATTCTGGGATTGCCTGACCTAGGATCAACATTGTCATAGTTATTAACCCTCCACGCATGTCTTTGCTATGAATTTCCCTGGTTGCCTTTTGAAGCCATGCCAAGCCCCAGTGCTCACAGCGTCCCGTGACAAGGAGTTCCCCTGCTCTGACATTAACGGATGATCTGCATGCTCTGTGCTGCTCAGAGTGCGCTGCTGCCACACCTGCCCTCTGCAGAGATGGACCCAAGGTGGGGAAATGCTCTTTATCAGGGAGTGTAGTGACAGGACAAGGGGTAGCGGTTACAAGCTGAAAGAGGGCAGATTAGACATTAGGATGAAATTTTTTTCACTGTGAGGGTGGTGAGGCAGTGTCCCAGGTTGCCCAGAGAAGCTGTGGATGCCCCATCCCTGGAGGGGTTCAAGGCCAGGCTGGATGAGGCTTTGAGCAACCTGGGCTAGTGGGAGGTGTCCCTGCCCATGGCAGGGGGGTTGGAACTCGATGATCTTTAAGGTCCTTTCCAACCCAAACCATTCTGTGATTCTATGATTCTACCCAAAATAATGCAGAGGAGACAGCAACCTCCCTCCCAGGGCACCTGTTCCTCAGTGGCTACCAAACTCAGCAGATTGGTACTGTGTAGCTGCAGGTAGATTTTGGGTATGGAAGAGCTCTGTAACACAATTAAAGTCAGACTATTGCGCATAACAGTGAAATAGCAGAAAACCGGCCAGCCCGTGGGATGAATTTTTGTTCAGAAGATGTGAAGGCATCTCGGCCAGGGGAGCTCTGGGAGGTGTTGGGTCATGTCAGCAGTGACTTGGCTTCTGCCTGTCCTGCTGGACTGAAGTCTGCTTCCCCCGCCCCCCCCAAAAAAAAAGGTGAGAAAAAAGAAAAAAAAAAGGAAAGGATAGTGAGAATAATGGTTGCAAGAAGCTGCTCCGGGCTCCTGAGTGCCCCTTTGATGCTGGCATGCCTTTCGCTGCTTCCAAACCATGCACTGCATGTCACATCCCAACAAAAGAAGGGGTGCACTTCTTGGGGGGGCTTGCTCTGCCACTCCAGCCCTCCTTTGTGCTTGCTGCAAGCCCACTGCAGCTTGCTGCTCATGCCGAGCGGCAGATAGCATTGTTGGCAGCAGCTTCCGCGGCAGCAGGACATGCTGAGCGTGGCATTCTGGCATGAGGGTTTTGCAAGGCAGTAGGCGACCGATGGCAGGGGACCTGCTGACCAGAGATGCTGCATTTTGGATGCTGCATTTTTCTGTCTTGCAATGAGGATGGGAGAAAGCAAGCTGAGGAAAGGCACACTATGGCCACAGGGGCTGTTTTGTGTAGGGGCAAGGAGGGGGGACCCAAAACCAGGAAGCTTACATCCCTTCCGCCACGTTAATTCTGGGCTCTTCTTCAGGTACATGACCGTGCCACCAACTTGCTGTGTGTCCTTAGCTGAGCTGCCTGACCCCATCTTGGTCTGTCCCCTGGCAAGCGTTGTGTGTGCAGGCACGGGATTAATCAGCTCAGTGGCCTCTGTTCATCCCTGCCTCTTGCTCTTCTGCTGCAGTGCTGACAACTCATATATATTCCCAGCGCTGTGCTGTGGTTTCTCTCTGGCTTTGGGAGCCCATGTGCCAAATAACTGCTGATCAGCCTGCTGACCAACTGCATCTGGTGCATCCAAAGCCAGCCAGAAGCCCTGGAGCTGATGCTCCTTTTTGAGGGTTGCCCAGCACCGGTCACGGCACACGGGTTGGGCTGGCAGTACAGGGGCAGGGCAGAGACATCCTCCACTGCTCACATCCCGCATCCCATCCTGTGCCCAGCGAGAAAACTGTCAGCTCCTGGCACCAATGTGGGGATCAACCCTGAAACTGAGGAGTTTATGCTGCTTTCTGTCCTGCCCTGGCACAGCAGACTCCCTAAAATAGGAGGGTATATCTAGACCCTCCTCAGCAGAATTCTGGTCTGTCCTGAAGGCGGTGTGGCAAATTGGGGAATTGCTCTGGGGAGTTTGGTATTGAACTAGGTGTGTCCAAAAATGGGTTAAGCGTAGGACTTCTTTGCCTTCTCTGCTTTTTGTCTCTGTGCTAATCTAAACCCCATAGCAAACAGCAGGAGAAATTCCCACATCTGTCCCAGAGCCCACAGGGATGGTAACAACCTTTTGATGATCATACACCAGGGCAAAGGGATGGCCTCCTAACCTGTTTTGCCACTCTGAGCTAGAGGTAATTAAGCAACAGCTGGTGTGCCTGGGACTTTAATCATCTGTTAATGCTGATCAGGTGGGTCAGCTGAAACAGTCTGCGATCTTTTAAAAGAGGGTCCTCAGGAGTTGGTTCTGGAAAGGGGGTATGCTGTCTGTGGGGGTGAGGGCCATACTGGGTGATTTAGCAGGAGGATTGTGGTGGAGAAAAGGTCTCCAATGCTGTGGAAGACTGATGTTGGCCTCAGTGATGTCTCAGGGTCTTGAAGGAATGGCAGCAGGTGAGCAGGTATTGGTGTTTTGTTGCTGTTTAGACAGCTATTTTGCTTGATCTGCTGGAAGTCAAGATTATTATGTGCTTCAATTTTCCTGTGTTTCTGAGAGCAGCTGTAATCCTCTGTGTGCTTGTAATGTTTAAATTCTGGGGAAAAGATTGTTTAAGCAACTGGAAGGTTGGTACTTGTCCTGGGAGCCCAGGGCAGCTGGGCTGGGCAGTCCCCTTTCTCTGAAAGGTCTCCAGGGAGAGAGCCAGCCCCTTGGGCATGTTTGAGAAGGTCCTGGGAAAGACACCATGCTGGAGCTTATCCTGGGAAGCCGGAGGCACAGGGATATGTCTAAATGCAGCCTAATGATGCCCAGCCTGCTGTTACTGCTGCTTTTGGGGGACAAGGCAAAAAGGAAGGAAGGGAGAAGTCCAGAGGGGTTGGCTCTTACTGCTGCCCTGGAGTCCTGCAAGGACTGGTGGTGGTTTGGTATGGGGGCAGGGGGATGCAGCGGCCCTGGGGTGAGCTGGGCTGGAGCTGTTGCAGGCCTGCATTGACTTGGAGGGCTGCAGTTGCCTGTGTGCTCCTCAAATTCTTATTTTTGTCAGTTTTTACTGCTGACACTGAAAAAGTCATGTCAGCCCCCTTTGGAGGATCACCTTCCATAGCCAGCTATAGCTTTAATGCTTTAGAAGTGCACTTTAATGCTTTAGAAGTGCGACNTTGGAGGATCACCTTCCATAGCCACCTATAGCTTTAGTGCTTTAGAAGTGCGATTGGAGCGGTGATCTAAAAAACCCTAAGAGTCCAAGTATTAATTGTTAAACTTCTGATTGATCTTAGAGAGCTGGAGTGACATCTGGAGATGATTCCCTTTCCTCCTCTCCTATGCAATGTAGGAGTGGGTAAACTTCATCAAATGTGGATGTACCAGCTAGTCATGTGTCAGTAACACTGAGCGAGCCCAGGAAGAAGGAGGGTAAGTGATGTACATCATAAACATGCCTGAAAATCATTATGTGTTTCTTTAAATATGTCCAGTACAGGGATTTATCCTCACTCTATGGTTGGCTGCTGTCTTAAGTGTACTGAGAGAAAAGTCTGACCATTTCTGAGACCCTTATGAGTCAATGAGAGTTGTGAGTTTTGTTGTGGTTTAAGTCCAGCTAGTGGTGAACACCACGCAGCTGCTCACTCACCCTTCATCCTCCCAGGCATGGAGAGAATTAAAGGAATAAGGGGAAAACAGACTCATGGGTTGAGATAAAAACAATTTAATAACTAAACTGTAATACAATTGAAATTAATAGTTATAATAATTATAACAATAGTAATAATAATAATATATAAATAAGTGATACATGGTGAAACTGCTCACCACCTGATGACCAAGGCCCAGCCTGCTTCCCAGCTAACAATCCTAGAGCAGAGAGTCCCAAAATCACAATCCTGGAAAAGAGAAGAGCCCATGACACCAAGAGAACAAACTTCCAGACAGACTCTTATCTATATATTGGGCATGATGTGCCTGATATGGAATATACAATTGGCCAATTTGCATCTCAATCCTAAACCTAAAACTGAATCCTAAGCCAGTAATTGGGGCTGTGCTCCCTCCCCGCTTCTCCTGCACCTGCAGACACTGGCACAGCAGAGAAGCTGGAAAAGTCCTTGGCTGTCCTGGCAACAGGTATAGACATCAGTGTGTTATCAACCTTCTTAGCACAAATCCAAAATGTGGCTTCTCACTAGCTACTATGAAGAAAGTTAACTCTGGCCCAGCTGAAACCAGGACAGGAGCTTAAAAACCTTAAACTCTGTTGATGGTTTCTCACATTTTTCTCATAAACTGCCACTGCAAAAATAATTTTGGAAGGGTTTGGAGGCTCTTACATATGCTTTTTGTTTTAATTTTCTGTAGCCACAATAACTTCTCTGGCCTGTGCTGCTACTTACTCAGTGTTCTGTGTGAAGTCACAGCCTAGCTCTGAAACAGGCTGGAACTCATTAAATCTGAGCAGGATGTTTGGTTCTGTAGATCTCATTTGAAAGTCAGTTGGTGATTCTGATACATTATTACAAATTTACAGTTGTCCTCGGTTGATAATTATGTTCTAAGTCTGTCCTTCAAATTAATCTGAGTGCATACTGTAAACAGCTCTGCCATGGCTTTGGTTTAAGTAAATTACTTACAGGAATGACACATTTGTTACTAATCCTCCAGCCTTTTATAGCCAAATTCTGTAATTCTCTCCCAGACTGGTAATTCTTTCTTATGCAAGCAGACCTACTGACTTCACATTTATTCCCCCAGTTCAGACCACCACTTAAGCACATAGTTAATTGTAAACATGTGTTTAGGTCCCATTGACTTCTGTGAGGCTTAAGTGCTGTCTTGAATAGGCGTCCTTTTCCAAATTGGAGCTGGAAAATTTAATTTGTTCCCCTGTATAAAAGTTCATTTCAACTGTTATGCCTCTGAAAGAAAGGGGGAAGTTCTGTTGGATTAAGGCAGGATATACACTTAAAGTGTAATAACTGCTGCTGAATACCTTGTTGAGTAAACGCTTGTTCTGGAAGGAGCACCCTAGTTCAGAGAGGCTGAGGGGTAGCTCTTTGTGACACTATCTGTATATAGACACAAAATGCATCTCAACTATATCTGGAAGTAGTAACTGTTGATTTGTGTGGTGATTTAGTGTAAAACCTGAAGTGACATTTAACCAGGACCACCTCAAGGAATTTACAGAATTTAACATTAGTGACTAGCAGAAGCAACACTTCTTATATTCAGTAAAATGAAAGGTTTGTGTGTGTTTTATTTGGAGTGAGTCGTTGCACATTCTTTATTCCCGGTGCAAGCCACCCTCATAGAGGCTCTGGCCTGTCAATTCTCATTAGAAGAAGGAATAGAAAGAGGACCAAGTTCTGGCTGCCCGTGTGCATGGACATATGCCACAGATCCTGGGAGAGCAGCATGATTTACCTTTGCTCTGGCTCTGTTGAGGTCTGAGACAGGAGACAGCAGTGGGCAAAGCTGAATGTGGGTGAGATGGCTTCAAACCTGCCTTCACATCCCCCCCTGCATGTGCATCTTTAACAAGCCAAGTGGGCTGCATGCAGCTGGAGCTGGAATGTTCTTGATGGCTTTGCAATAGGTGATGTGTGCTCAGGGGGAAGGACAGTTCTGGCTGATGTGTTTAGGCTGCTGGATAGACCGCTGGAGGTACCAGCTTTGCATCAATGTCTAAAATGAGGCTGAGAAACTCTAAATAGGAGAGCAGGACCACTGCAAGCAGTAAGCCCAAGGAATTGTACTTCTGGTGCAAAACGGGCAGGAAGGAAATCTTACCGAGTCTCTTTACAGTTCTTCAAAAGCAGTAAAAAAAGGGTTAACCTTTAACAACATTTTCACCAATTACTTGGCTTTCCCTTGGCATCAGTCCTCTTGGTTTCTATAATCCTTTGAAGAACAACATTACTAATAACTAACCTCATGTCTTTCATATAATCCTGAATTTTCCTTTGAGCCCTCAAGGAAAATCACAATTTCCTCTGTGCTAAGCTTTACTTCGAATTTGGAGTCTGAAATTTTGTATGTAGGACATTGTGAAGGAGTCCTGGGAGAGCAAGAAGACTTTTGCTTCTCATGTTTGCAAAACACTTGGCATTAGCTGCATGATAGCAGTTTAATTCTTTACCAGCATTGCAGATCTACATGTGCCTATGCGAAATGTATCATACACAATGTATGGGATATATGTAAATATTCAGGTATATTATTTTTAATGTACAAGCCAAATGCTTTACACATAGGCTGTATGATGGATTCACACAGTTTGAAGGTGCTGAGGAATGTGATGTTGATACACAGCTTTGCCCTTCTTCCAGCAGCATCCCTTTTGAGGTCAGTTGTATCACTGCGTTTTTAAAACACCTGGAGTTCTAAGATCACTTCCAGGAGTAGCTGCCAAATGTTGTTTCACTATGTGGAAAATAAGACGGACAATGACTGTGGAAGGACAACACACTCCTTACTATGAGTAGGCTTCAATCCAGTAGTATTTCCACCAGAGCACTGCTCCTTTTTCATGGTGCTGGGTCAACGGAAAGATGGAGATGACCAGACTAGAGCATCCCAGTGTGCTCCAGATGTACCTCATCATGTAAACACCAGGTGTAGTGCTTCTAGTAGGGCCCTAAGGGCCACAGCAGTGGCCTTGCAGGGATGCAGGGAGAGTTTAGCTGTTTCCATAGGTTGGCCACCCTCTTCCTTGCTAATCTTGGGATGCTCTATGCTCCCCAAACCCAGGAAAGATGTTGAACAAATGTGGTTGCAAACTCTTCAGACCTAGGTTCCTGGTTGATTTCTTTTTTTTTAATTCTGTTTGTCTTTTTTGCTTATGTGATTTTTTTCTTTTTTCCTATTTTTTTGTTCTGAGTGCACTTTGAGGCTTCTGTTTAACTCCCTCAAAGAGCAAAGAAAAGAGTTGAATAAACTTGCTGATGTTCCCCATTTCATGCCCTGTTGATAACTGCTAGATAACCCTCTCCAGTGGATTCTTAATTAAAAAAAAAAGTAAGAGGAGGGGAAAAAAAGAGCCTTTGTCAGCCTGGATAGCACTATTCACTGTTTTACCAGCAAGTTACAGNAGTTCAGAGAGGCTGAGGGGTAGCTCTTTGTGACACTATCTGTATATAGACACAAAATGCATCTCAACTATATCTGGAAGTAGTAATTGTTGATTTGTGTGATGATTTAGTGTAAAACCTGAAGTGACATTTAACCAGGACCACCTCAAGGAATTTACAGAATTTAACATTAGTGACTAGCAGAAGTAACACTTCTTATATTCAGTAAAATGAAAGGTTTGTGTGTGTTTTATTTGGAGTGAGTCATTGTTGCACATTCTTTATTCCCGGTGCAAGCCACCCTCATAGAGGCTCTGGCCTGTCAATTCTCATTAGAAGAAGGAATAGAAAGGACCAAGTTCTGGCTGCCCGTGTGCATGGACATATGCCGCAGATCCTGGGAGAGCAGCGTGATTTACCTTTGCTCTGTTGAGGTCTGAGATGGGAGACAGCAGTGGGCAAAGCTGAATGTGGGTGAGATGGCTTCAAACCTGCCTTCACATCCCCCCCTGCATGTGCATCTTTAACAAGCCAAGTGGGCTGCATGCAGCTGGAGCTGGAATGTTCTTGATGGCTTTGCAATAGGTGATGTGTGCTCAGGGGGAAGGACAGTTCTTGCTGTTGTGTTTAGGCTGCTGGATAGACCGCTGAAGGTACCAGCTTTGCATCAATGTCTAAAATGAGGCTGAGAAACTCTAAATAGGAGAGCAGGACCACTGCAAGCAGTAAGCCCAAGGAATTGTACTTCTGGTGCAAAACGGGCAGGAAGGAAATCTTACCGAGTCTCTTAACAGTTCTTCAAAAGCAGTAAAAAAAGGGTTAACCTTTAACAACATTTTCACCAATTACTTGGCTTTCCCTTGGCATCAGTCCTCTTGGTTTCTATAATCCTTTGAAGAACAACATTACTAATAACTAACCTCATGTCTTTCATATAATCCTGAATTTTCCTTTGAGCCCTCAAGGAAAATCACAATTTCCTCTGTGCTAAGCTTTACTTCGAATTTGGAGTCTGAAATTTTGTATGTAGGACATTGTGAAGGAGTCCTGGGAGAGCAAGAAGACTTTTGCTTCTCATGTTTGCAAAACACTTGGCATTAGCTGCATGATAGCAGTTTAATTCTTTACCAGCATTGCAGATCTACATGTGCCTATGCGAAATGTATCATACACAATGTATGGGATATATGTAAATATTCAGGTCTATTATTTTTAATGTACAAGCCAAATGCTTTACACATAGGCTGTATGATGGATTCACACAGTTTGAAGGTGCTGAGGAATGTGATGTTGATACACAGCTTTGCCCTTCTTCCAGCAGCATCCCTTTTGAGGTCAGTTGTATCACTGCGTTTTTAAAACACCTGGAGTTCTAAGATCACTTCCAGGAGTAGCTGCCAAATGTTGTTTCACTATGTGGAAAATAAGACGGACAATGACTGTGGAAGGACAACACACTCCTTACTATGAGTAGGCTTCAATCCAGTAGTATTTCCACCAGAGCACTGCTCCTTTTTCATGGTGCTGGGTCAACGGAAAGATGGAGATGACCAGACTAGAGCATCCCAGTGTGCTCCAGATGTACCTCATCATGTAAACACCAGGTGTAGTGCTTCTAGTAGGGCCCTAAGGGCCACAGCAGTGGCCTTGCAGGGATGCAGGGAGAGTTTAGCTGTTTCCATAGGTTGGCCACCCTCTTCCTTGCTAATCTTGGGATGCTCTATGCTCCCCAAACCCAGGAAAGATGTTGAACAAATGTGGTTGCAAACTCTTCAGACCTATGTTCCTGGTTGATTTCTTTTTTTTTAATTCTGTTTGTCTTTTTTGCTTATGTGATTTTTTTCTTTTTTCCTATTTTTTTGTTCTGAGTGCACTTTGAGGCTTCTGTTTAACTCCCTCAAAGAGCAAAGAAAAGAGTTGAATAAACTTGCTGATGTTCCCCATTTCATGCCCTGTTGATAACTGCTAGATAACCCTCTCCAGTGGATTCTTAATTAAAAAAAAAAGTAAGAGGAGGGGAAAAAAAGAGCCTTTGTCAGCCTGGATAGCACTATTCACTGTTTTACCAGCAAGTTACAGTGAACATCAGCTTCCTGTCCTTTCATTGAAGCCCATTGATCTTTCTCCCTGGTAAACAGAGCGGCTGTAGCTTTTGTTTGCCTTGTACTCCCTATTTGTGCCGTGGGCTTCAGGGATGAAAAGTGCTGTTGTGGCTGTTCTGCAGAATAACCAGGACAATGGCAGTGTGAAAAGCTTGGTGGCTGTTGGAGGGGGACACTGGGTGGCTGGGCCACTGCTATAAACAGTAGCTTTTGGGGAAGGGTCTTGGAAAGGCCAAGCAGCCTGGAGCTGAGCAGCAGTGGGATTTCAGGCTGGGCATTGCTCACCTCTGCCTTCAAATCAGCCCTGTGCAGAGCAGTGCAGGTCAGGGGATGGATGGCAGGATGTGCTTGTCCTAAGGAGAAACAAAACCTCTCGGTGGTGGCCAGGAGTTAGGAGGGATGTGGCAGCGGATTTCAGATCTCACCCTGGCTTTGCTCATTCATTTACCAGTAAATTACAACAAAAATGATTGTCATTAAGTGTAGGTCTTGAAGCTGGGGAAGTGGTGTTTTTGGTTTTTTTTCCTTGTTTTTCTCCCAGTCACTGAAGTTAGTGAAGCTTTAGAAAACAGCAGACGTCTGGCGTTCCCTTGATGATGGTAGGATGGTCCAAAAAGTTGTGACTGATGGCAGAAAGCAAATGTATGCTTTGATCTGAAGTAGCAAGAAACAAAGAATTTACTTGCCCTCTCCTGCCTTTCAAGCTTCATTTAGGCATAGAAACTTTTCCTTGTTGGCTTTCATTATATGAAGGTATTTTTCTTTGCCATACTGTCCCTAGAATTTGATGAGCTTAAGTAAAAAAGAAATAATATAGTGAGTCTTGGGGAAATCCTTCCTGTGAAACCCCAAATCCACTGAAATTATGATCTGTTGATTTTTCTTTTGTTTCAATAGCAAAACTTGATTTCAGTGGGATTCTGGCCTTTCTTAATTGCTGCTTATCTATCTTGCAGTGATGTCGAAGAGGCTTGTCTACCCTTCCCCCTGCAAGCCTGCAGTTTTGGCTATGGGTATGAAGGCTTCCCAGTTTGGTGTTGTCATCTAACAGCCAAGCAGAAGCACTCTGAGCTGCTGGTCTTTCTCCAGAAGTATGTGAAAAGAATTAAAGCAAGTAGATGCAAGGAAGGGTGCGTCTGTACCGATACCGGTATCTCTGCAGATGCTGCTGAGCTGCACTAGTGGGTTTGGGTGATTCTTGTTACTATACAGAGGCTTAAGCAGACCTTTGCAGTACTGCGAGTTTAAACAATTTATTTCTTCTTCTTCCCCTTTAATGACTGTTGATGAACTTCTTGCTTCCCAGGCATAGGTCTTGCATGTGATTAGCCAATATATTCCTCCTTGGAGCTTGTAGCAGGAAACCTTTGTGACTTAATTTGTCTGGACTGAGCATGCAAAGTGTGGGAAATCTCCGAACAGTTTAGAATAAAACTGGGTTGTTCCTCAGCTACGGTGTCCAATAGAGTTAAAATGTTATGGTGATTAAGATCTTGTTTCAAAAAAATTAAAAATCTAAATCTAGAAATTGTCAGAGATCTGACACAGCTCTGTCACATGCTAACCCTCTCTTCACTGCTCTTATTGTAGGGAAATGTAGCTTTCCTTATGGGCAGCGTACAGTTGATGAAGATAGTTTTTGTGAGAAGTTTGTGATGGGGCTTGGGCTCTTTTAAAGTGTTATGTTACAGCAGGAAATGGATTTTAGAATCGGAGACAGACACTTGTCTATGCAATCTGATAAATAATTGTCCAAATACTTGAAATTTGGAAACAACTATTTCAGTCTTTTAAAAATAGGCATAATGCATGCCTGTTAGTGAGAACAAAGTTGCAGAATTTTGTAGGGAACATGTAAACCTCTGTGCATCTACTTGTATTTTGATTCGTTATATAATGCCGATATGCATCCCCTGTCCTTGGGGATGGTGTGAACCCAAAGTGTATTTTTGCTGTGATTGTGC
Source organism: Syrrhaptes paradoxus (assembly GCA_013400615.1). Taxonomy (NCBI): domain Eukaryota; kingdom Metazoa; phylum Chordata; class Aves; order Pterocliformes; family Pteroclidae; genus Syrrhaptes; species Syrrhaptes paradoxus. Next base: position 42,501 of record VZTO01017335.1, on the reverse strand, counting down.
TTGTTTTCAAGTTCATCCACTGATGCTGCACAGCTGAAGTTTCTCGACCTGCGAGTGGTTTGCCTTGACTTGTGTGAGTTTCCCCATTGATTTCACAGGGCAAATCAATGTTGAAAAATCATACACAGGAAAAAGTGTCTGAGCTCGGGCCTGAGGAAAGGGGAGGCCTTTCAGTAACACACAGCTGTGGGGCTAGTCAAGTGACATAAACCCTTTTAATGATACTTTTCAGCTTCATCATGCTGTGGAAAAAGCCAGAACCTTTCAGTGTCAAGCTCCAAACCCATATAGCCAAGTGGCCTCTTAGCCTTTGGGAGTTTTGCAAGGAACATGGAAAAAGACTTCTGAAACTGTGATGTGAAAACTGCCTTTTTTTTTTTTTTTTTTTCCAAGCAGCTACCAAGACAGCCCTGCCCTGGGAGGCAGGAATGGGTTGATGCTGGCACCAGGACGGGACAGTACTGCTAAGCTGTCACTCACTTGCTTTTCATTCCAGACACCCTTCTCTTGCTTGGCTGATAACTTTCAGGTGCACTGACAATATTCATGAGCAGCTGTGAAGCCACTGGGAGGTGACAGTTGGCTTTTTTTGATGAACCTCAGGTGCTGGGGAGGTGATGCTTGTGCTGATATCTGTCCTCTGGGGAAGACAGGGTGGGGGGTGGCAGCTCCTGATAAAGGCAGGGAGGAAGGCAGGAGGCCTCAGGCCACTGGGTACAATTAAAGAAAGCAGATTTTGGCTGAGGTAGAATGTTAAGCACCATCACTTCTCTTCAGCATGTGGTGCAGGAGGTTTCCACCTTGCTGATAGCATCTGGGTTCTCTGCCCTGTGAAAGGCAGGAGCCCTGCAGCACAAACCCCTGCTCCTGGATGGCAAAGCATCGCTTGCAGAGCCCAAATTGGGAAGGAGAAGAGAGAAAAGGGACCACCTACATCCACCTCAAAACTTGCAACCCCTCTGATAGCACCCCCTGCTTAGGCTCCAAGGTTTGCATGGCCCAGTGCCCCAGCAGGTAATGGAGAGATGGGAGTTGGGGGAGACAGGGTGCTTGCTGGGGAGCTCCTCCATCCTTGCAGCACAGGCTTCCTTTTCCTGCCCATCCCTCTCTTCTTGGTTTTATCTGCAGACATCAGGCTAGAACCTCATGGTGGGCACCATGTGCCATTTATTGGCCACTTGTGTGTAACCCAGAGTCTCTCTTTTTCTGTTGTTCTTCCTTTCTGATTTTTTTAAAATTAATTTTTATAGTAGTGTGATTAAACACAAGCATGCTTTTCCAAGGCTTATTAAAACAATCCTGCTTGCTGTCAGGAGGCTTGCATTGGAATTAGGGAAGGAGGACTTCTAATTTTCTTTTTCCTAGCATAAAGAAAATGGGGCTGAGGGCTGGGGAAAAGGATGACAGGTGGTCTAAATCCAACCCTGAGTTCTCCTCTTCAAAAGCAGGTTATTTCTTAGGTGCTTACATTCTCCCACAGAATTTGAGAGATTAGCCCAAGTTGTGGCTTAATGATGTGATGAAGCTTTTCATGTTGCTCTTCTCCCTGTGGGCAGTTTGTGCTGTAGCCCTTAGGTATGCTCCAGGCTAAAACACTGTTAGGTGGAGCAGAGGGCTGGGCTGATGGAGAGGAGCAGGAGCTTTCCTGCCATCCTGCACACATAGTGTATGCTCACAAGCAATTTAATTGCATTGGAATTTGCCTTTATTTTTTTTTCTTACCTTTGTCATTAAAAACTCTGTGAACAAAGTGGAGGTGGTCGCTGCTGCTGGTTACCTTGTTGTTTTCAGAGGCTGCATAGGAAGGGCCTTCTGGGTTAAGTTGATATGCATCTTCTAGTGCCTTCTTAAAAATATCCATTGCATATTTGTACTGGAAAGACAATTCCAGCCACAGGGCTGAACTGCAGGGAAGTGGGATGCACTTCCGGGGGTTTGGAGAGGTGGACCTTAAAGATCGAGTTCCAATCCCCTGCCATGGCCAGGGACACCTCCCACTAGTCCAGGTTGCTCAAAGCCTCATCCAGATCTTCCACCTAGTTGACCTGGCTATGGGCTTATGTTGATGCAAGTGCATAGAGCTTGACACAATAAATAAATCCTTGTGTGCGTATAAATCCATTGATGAAATGCAAGAACTTCAGATTTCCTTTTATGTTTTTTTTTTGCACAGGAATCAAGTTCAGGAGCGCGCTGGTGCAATATTCTACCTTGGTAGTAGCCTGTGCGTCTGCAGTGAAACTCATAAGTACGCAAGAACTTGCGCTGGTGCCTACAACTTCCTGCACTAAGCTATATTGTTTTGATTAGAATTTAAAACCAATTCTGTATTTTTTTTCTTCCTTGAGGGGTTTAGTTCATTGGCACCAGAGCAATTCTGAATCTCTTTAAAGATACTAGTCAAGACCTCTGTTCAAAATGCAGTCTTGGGTAAGATGTGGTGGTTGAAGCTGCTTACAGATTGATAAAGAGTTTTTTTTATACTGAAACATTTTGTGCAGAACCAGGCTTGTCTTTCTTTAGAACTGCCCACCTCTCCTTCCAGCTCTGTTTTCCTTAACTTTTCCTGTGGGGAAGGCATGTTGTAAGGAAGAGAAATTTATACCAAAAGCTTAAGAACTGTGGAAACTTTTGTGACACTTGAGACATAAAATATTTCCTTTTCACTAATCCAGCTTTACTGTCTTGTTGGACTATGCTGTTGGTATTGTACACAGCATCATTTATGCTGAAAGCTTTAGGAAAATTGTTTTATTGTAGATTTGGATATCAAAAATGCAAGTGGGTAGACTACCTTAGGGCTTTGGATTATAAGGGAATGGCTGCAGACCTCCTAATACTGGTGTGGAAGGGAAGACTTCAAAGTGGTGTAGGGAGGGATGTTTGTTAGACAAAGATCATTTATCCTTCTCTTCAACATTTTGCAAAGTGAACTGATGCTTCCTGAATAAACACCGGTCTGAGCTCAGGTCACTTGGGGCTGTTATGTTTTTAAAGTATATAAAGCATTAACCTAAGATGTTGAAAGAAAGTAGGCTTGTAGGTAATATATATAGATATATCCCCCAATTTGACATTTTTACCTGTGGACTGGTCCTGTGATGCTTGTGGTGGAATGAAGCACAGATGCTGATAATGCTGTGATTATATTTAGCAGCGGTGCAGTGGTAAGGAGCGGCTGCTCGGACGCGGCGACAGGATCGAAGCCAGCTGTAGCAGTGAAAGCCTCGCAGGGTTAACCGCAAAGTCTGCCTGCAGCTGCTGCAGCTCAATACCCAGCATTCACACCCGGCCTCACCAAACTGCCTTGTGACATTTTTTGATTCATGTCAGGGACAGAGTACCATTGTTGGAGGGAAATATAACTTTTATAAAACGTTCTGCAGGCTTTCAGTCATTTCAGTCTTTATTCTCTCCTCTGTGCTGCTCTCTAGGTTGGAAAAAAACTTCTTGCTTTGCTTTTCCACTTTTTTTTTAAAGTGTTTCTGGGTTGATTTATTTTATTAAAGAGCATGAGCTTCTCCTTAGAGCTCAGAAAGAGGCTAAGAGTGGGATTCATTCTGCTTTTGTCACGTTGCTGTGACCATTCGCGCTTGAGGGAGCTGTGCCTCCTGATGGTGTGATGGGCAGGAGAAGCAGCAGCATCCTTTTACCAGCATGAAGGATACTGAGGTTCAGGGGGAAGGGCCTCCCCTTGTGTAGCGGGCAACTGGGAAGGATTTCTTGTGCAATTTCTCTTTGCTGTAAGAACAGGGCTGCCTGCTGCAGGTCTGCTGTCAGACCATCAGCGTGATTGCTCTGATCATGCTGCTGCAGTGGGCTCTGGGGGTGGCGGCTCTGCTCATTTACTTATTTTTCAGGGCAGAGATAAAAAGCCTCTTGTCTTTCAGACTTATGGAAAAGTTTTAAATTGTTTGTCACTCATTGCTCTGGGTAACCCCATACTGTGCTGCTGGCTGGAGCTCCAGTGCCCAACACCTAGTGGCTGCCTGGGACAATGGGACAGCATGAAAAGGGCCTTTCCCATTCTCATTCCTCTGAAGGAAGTGTTGCTGAAGGGCCTCAATGCATTTTCTCAGCTGTAATGCCTCATTTGCTTCGAGCATGTTACCAGGATTTGAGGAAACAAATTAAATTAGTGCTGTTTCTTTTTTTTTGTTCAGCTTGTTTCTAAAGGAGTCATTCCCTAACATTCATGTTAAAGCAGATGCTCAGATGGGGACAGCTTGAAAAAAAAGTCCTGGTGAAAGAATAGTTGTGCGGTTTTTTTAAAAAGTTGGTGCCAAAGTGACCCTGAGTACAATTTCACTGAAGCCAAGGTGTGGGGGATCATTTGACCATTTGGGACTTGAGGCAGAATGTTTGCTGTAAAATGTGGAGGGACAGCAAGACTCCTGTAACAAAGCAGAGCCCACTTGGACCATGATGCTGGGTCTGATTTCTCCAGATGCAGCAGCTGCTGCTCTGTTTCAGGCCTGATTTGAGAATTAAATTCAGGCTCTCCATCAGCACAGATCTGATTTTTGTCCCTGCTCACTGCAGGGGGTTTGGACTAGATGACCTCCATGGTCCCTTCCAACTCAAACTATTCTGTGATTCTATGATTCTATGATTTCTGGCACTGCAGCACAAGCCACTCGGGGCACAGGTGATGCCAGCTCAGTATCTGTGGCTGTTTCATTGCTGTTCTGGACAGCCTGGATGGTGGGGAGGTCACTGGGCACTCTGCGACATGCAGAGGGACACAGCACCCTGGGGTGCAGGGGTCTGAGCTTGGTGGGCTTGCATTCCTCCATCCCTGGGCCTGAATAATGAGCTCTCTTGGGACAAACAGTCCCGGGGAAGTCACTGCTGCAGCCCCTCTTTTTGGGGGCCTGGGGTGGTGGTGGGTGCCCATGCGCTGTGCTCCCCTGGTGCCCCTGGTTCTGTAGCACAGCAGCGGTATCCAGGCCAGCTCCTCAGAGAGCTGTTTCAGGCCCAGCAGCACTTATTAACTCAGGTTCTGTGCCGTTTGAAAATGGGCTGAACTCCTCTAGGATTAGGAGAAGCAGGAAAGCAGGGTATGTGCAGCATTGCACCCGTACAGAGCTGGCCTGGGAGGCTCATGTGTCATGCCAGGCATCATCCACATTCATCCACAACCTGGTTAAAGCACCTGCAGGTAATTGGGAGCTGGCTCTGCCTGACCGGAGGGCAGTGTCAGGTTAATTAGACATGTGAAAGCTATTCTTAACACCCTTTTTTTTTTTTTTCTTTGCAGTCCCAAAATGGGGAACTGTTTAAAAAAAAAATTCAAGCCCTTCTCCCCAAGAATACAATTTTTACTTAAATGAAGACTGGTGCGGACTGATTTAATCTCTTGATAATTTTCCTTTCTCAGGTACTAAAACTCGTGGCTCAGCATGGCTTTTCTGATTTTCCTGTTCTTTGGTTTACTTTCCATATTTTGCATTCATGTATTTTCTTTCCTGGTTCTTAATGTGCTTAGCCTGTTAAGATGAATATAAGATCTTTATAGTAGCATCTGAGATCATAATCTGTCTATATCAAAGGCCAGAATTATTCCCTGTTGTTTGTAAAGGAATTATTTAATAAGTAATCCTTGTAAGTGTCAACATTACACATGAGATGACATAACACTTGGGGAAAGCAAGGACTAAGCCAATATTCCCCCACCAGCTTCAAAGCTAAATACGCTTTCACATATAGATGCTTCCTATTTCTCATCTGTGGCTTCTGTTTCCTCCTAATTGGAGTTGACACTGGAGGTATCAGTTCTCCTTTTTCCCCTCCTGGATGTTTTGATTGGAATGTTAATGCCGTCCTCCTTCATTACCAGACTCGGTGGAGTGGCGTGCGCTGTGGTTTAAGGTATAGGTTCAGTTTTCCCAGGGAAGCGTAGCCTGCCCCAGTGTCGGAGGAGTGTGAATTCACAGCTGTCTACTCGCTGCACAGCAGGCTGAGTCCTCGTGTGCCTGCCCTTTTGGGAGCAATTGAAATCTGGACCCAGATTTTGCCTTTCTGGCCCTGTCCTGCCCAAAAGCAAGCTTCTTGTTGAACAAGCATGGAGAGAATCAGTCTGTTCTGCAAGTGAAATAGTGAAATCTTGGATGCTGAGCACACACAAAATATTTTTTTTCCCTTAGAGTGCTTCTACATCTGGAGACATCAATCTCTGCAAAAATCTGAAAGTGTTGGCCTCTGGGTGGCAAATAACTCCCCCAAGGCTGGACAAGCTTTTCTGTTCCCTGCAAAAACCCCTCCCCACCCCTGCACCCTGCATCCCTCCCAGACAAATTCAACCCTGCAAGAAACATTCATAAATTTCTGTGGTGTGAATTCAAAACATCAAAATGTCAGGGGGAGTTTGTCCTTTCTGTTAAGAAGGCAAGTCTGATCAACACATCCCTAATCCTTGCGTCCCCAAAGCAACCTCTGAGCTGGGGGGGTGTGGAAAAGGGCTAAGACCAGGAAAATGAGCTGTGCCTGTGTAGGTGCTCCTCTTCCCATCTGGGGGTCTGCACGTCCCAGGGTGCCCACAGCCTCCTTGGGAGTTGTGTAGCTGCCAGGGAGTTGTAGGGGTTTCTCAAGAGTTTACAGATGTACATTATCTCTGCTCTGAAATCACTGTGAAGGGATTTTAAACCATGGGCTTCCAAACACAGGTTTATCCTGAGGGAAGAGATTTGAGATATCCCTGCAAAGACATATCTTGTGGTCCATGGGGGTTGGGTGTGAAGCCACCCATCATGCTGCTGAGGCTGGGGTCCCGAGCTCCCAGGGCCCTGCTGAGCCCAACTGCACCATGTCCAGCTCAGAGCTGACTCCTGGCCCGTGGGCTCCCTGCCTGTCGGTGGAGGCAGCCTTTCATCTGCTTGCAGAAGGAATTCCCAAATGTAATTCCACAGTTGCACCCAGCTCAGAAAACTCCTGTCCTCTACTGAGGGGCTGTTTGTTGGTGTGTTTGGAAGCCTCTTGGGACCAGGGCTCCCTTTCCTTGTGCTGTGTTTGCACAGCTCATGTGGCCGTGGATGTGATGTGGCTCTGCAAATAACGCTAATAAAATACCCGTGCCTGAATCTAGGGGGGATTTCTGTGTCTTTTCCCTACAGGAGTATGTAATACTACAATGACATGTGGATTTCTGCTTTCCCAGTGCTGACTTGCCAAATATGAAACCTCACCTCATTCCTTGTACTTATTTTCGAGATCCTTTTGGCTCTGCTGTCACCATCTATCTTTAGGCACATCCAGGAGCCTAGCCATAAAGCCTAGACTATATAATGGGGCTGCTTTGTATTATTGTTGTGCAAATGAGAACTTTCTGAAATCTTGCACAAAAATTAAGGTTTGTTGTTTTTGCCTTTCACCGACAAACTGGTGGAAAACAGTGATCCAGTATGGACCAGTGGAGAGCATCCTGTGGATCTGTCGCATGGTGTCTGTCCTTGTTTCCACATAAGAGGTGTGGAGATGCCTTAGGACCTCTCATGACCAGGAGGAATGGAAAGTGGGCTTTTCTTTTACATGAGGCGATGCAAGTGCCTTCAACACTGGTGCAATTGGCTAGCTGGGGTTTGCTCTGGGCTTTCCATGTCCACGCGGTTGCCCTGCAGGAAGCCTTCCCTTCTCCTGCCAGGCGCTAGGCAGGTATAAAAGAACAAGGTGTCTCCCAGGGCTGGGACTTTGTTGGTGTAGTAAGAGGAGAGCAACAGTTATCTTGAGAGAAAGCTGTTCTTCAGCTGTTTTTCGCTTTTGTGACTGGGTTCGCAGGCTTTCCACCTCTTTTCAGACATAGCTAGCCAGTGATCCTTTGATGCAAGTGATACTGAGGCAAAATAGTTGCTCTGAGTGTTGGGTTTACCTAGAGTGAATGACACAGGGCTAATTTGCAGCTTTGTGATTTAGGTTTCAGACTTGTAAAATGTCTATTTTCAGAAAGTAGGGAGGAATCCTGTATACATTGTGGTGCCTCTCTCAATTTCTTGTTAAAGTTGAGCGATTTTTACTTTGGTGGTGATGAGGGAGAGACAGCCAGCACAGGCACAGAAAGCTCTGTGCAAGCAAGGCATCCACAACTTCCCTTGCCCAGAGAAGCTGTGGATGCCCCATCCCTGGAGGGGTTCAAGGCCAGGCTGGATGAGGCTTTGAGCAACCTGGGCTAGTGGGAGGTGTCCCTGCCCATGGCAGGGGGGTGGAACTCGATGATCTTTAAGGTCCTTTCCAACCCAAACCATTCTGTGATTCACATCCCCAAGCTTGATTTGAAACTGTGTGAGGTCTCCTGTGGTCCGGATCTCTGCTTCCCTTTAACAGGCAGTGTGCTAATTGTATTACAGCTTTGCACAAAGGATGAGTGCTCCCCAGGGACTGTGATTACTCCAGCAAAAAAATTTCCATCATTGATCTAAATGGCATTTGATCTAAATATATTTTTAGAGGCATCAGCCCAGAAAGCTCAGGATGGACGCTATCTTTCAATGTGTTTTTACACTGCCTTGTATGTCTGGCACTGTTGCAATATAAATATGCCAGCTACCTCCTCTAAATTTCCCATCTGTTTCTGTTATCACAATGTTCTTTCTGGAAATCCATACAAAATATCACGGAGCTATATCAAACATTTTTCCTTGTCTTCTCTTCCTGAGTCCTCTACGGTAGTTTCCTAGAAAAGTGATACCCTCCTTATAATTTGTCAAGTCCTACCATGTATTGCAAGGCATTCCTGCAAATTCCCATCAGCCATGACAAACTTATCTTGTAGACTTCTGAAGCAATTTTGATGGCTGTACGGACCTGTTTGTTTTGTTCCGAACTAAATTAATAACACTGCGATGGCACCCGTTCTAGCACTGAACTTCTAAAACTCTCCTAATATACTAATCAACATGTCAGTAGAATATTCCTTCTGGATAGAGACAAGCTTGGTGAAATGGATTAGACATTCACGTGGCATTGCATAATTCAGAGAGCAGGCATGGTGCATATGATTTGCATTAATAGCCTCTCCTGCAGCAGCTTCTCACAGGTCTCTCTCATTAGATCGTATGTGGAAGCTTCCAGACTGTCAATCAATTACAGTAATTTCCTTTTCCATATTTATTCCATCACAATCATTGACAGTTACCATTAAGTGACATTAATACAGTACAATACCATCTTGCATTTTCCAGTGCCCCTCTTAGAGTGCTTCATCTGGATAAGGCTGAGAGGCTCCATTATAAAGGAAAAAGGTGTCTGTTCTCCCTAGCTCAGCATAGCATGGCTCATCCGTGATGGAGGGGAGGTCAGAGCACTTTGTCTCACGGTGTCTAGCAAACCCTCTGGGCTACAGCAGGGTCTGCTGGATTGGGATGGAGGTGGCTCCTTCCCAATGGTGACCACGAGAAGTTGGCAGACTCATCAGGAGAAAAGGTGCTTTTATGAACTGCCACAGCTCAGTGCAGCTTGTTCGGGTTTATCAGCCTGGGCGTTTTAGCATGGCTGTGTTTATAGATGCCTTACCTCATTTGATGCCCACGGATGTTCCTGGTGGAATAATATGAACCAAGTTTTCAGATGTAGCAGGTAGTACTTAGGCATTCTTGTTCGAGGAACCAGAGCTCTTTTCTTCCTTCCCCCCTGCCCTTACTGACTATGCTTCAAACTCCTACCCTGGGTAAGCAAGGTTCAGAATTACTGACCCCCTGCAGCAGTAGCATCCCCTATTGAATGGGCACAGGCCCAGCAGCACCACCATGACAGAGCAAGGGAGTCTTTATGCACTTTAAAAATAACAGGGTGTTGGTGTCGTCACGCTGGACCTAATGGCCTGATGGCAGCTGAAGGGCTCCTCCTGGCTCTTCCTCTGCAAAGTGTGTTACCTGTGGTGAAAATTAAGCCTGGTGGGCTCAGCCCTCCTATTTGAGATCCATCCTCTGAGTGTCACCTTGAAATTACTCTGAGGGGACAAACAGTGGGCGTGAAACCTGTTGGCAAATGTTTTCTGAGAAATAGAAGTGTGTTTTTTCAGCAAACACTGCATGGTGGGTCAACTGGAGCACAGCACGCGCTTCTGGCCATTGCTAGCTGTCACTGGTCCTTTGTTAGCTGATGTTAGCTGAGACCTTTCCTATGCAGTTAGAAAGCTTTTCAGCCGCAGCGCACAAGTTTTCTTAGGTCCTCTTATCCCTTAGATCCCTGATGTACTCCCCAAATATTTAGAGGCTTGATTTTAAACTTAGAAGGGGATCTTGTTCTTTGGAGTGGGCAGGAGAAGAAACACATCTTTCGCAAATAAGGAAAAAAGGAATTGGTTCCATATTCCTCATGGACCCTGCTGCAGCATTCCCTCTCACCTTTCCATATTGTATGAAAAATGCTCTCTTAAGAAAGCATCGAGCTCCCTTTGCATTTTTGCTGCCTTTGTTCTAGGGACTGCTTTGGCTCTTTTTCAGTCTTGAGGTGCTTTTCCCGGCTCACTGAGCTGACACGATGAGATTCTTTCACCACTCATTTGTAAACACTTCATCAGTGATTCTGCACATGCCCAAGGATTCTTCCTCTCTTGTCTTTGCTGAATTTTCTGGTATTTCTTTCTCCTTCATCTCTCCTCCCTAGATTGGACAACTTTCCACTTATCCCTATCTCCCCCTTCTTTGATAGGTGTCAGAGACTAGGCAGGATCAGTTGCCACTATGTCCCCACTCAAGACCCTCCTAAAGCTATTGCTGCCAAATATGCTGGATGTCTTCTTTCTCACCGTGCTCCGCTTCCATCCTTGTCATTCATGGGTAGCAGTTCAATGATCTTTCCCCTTCTCTGTCCACTGAGCTCATTTAAAATCCAAACATTTTCTGGCTGTCAGCTCTGCTGTTTGTGACTTCCACTGTTGACTTCTCTCTTCAAAATCCTTCCTGTCACCTCTCATCTTCAGAATTGTCAGAGCCTCTCTAAGATATTAATTTCCCCATCCCTTTTTTGTTCTCATCCGTGGCTTCTTGTTCCAGTTCATGAGTCTGCAACTGAGAGGGTCCCCACAATTTGTTGTGCTGCCACCACGTTATTGTAGGTGCACTTGTTGCTTAGGCTTTCCCCAGGACGGGACTGGTCTTGGCTTCTGGTGTTCACCCCCCAGGCTGGACCTCAAAGTTCTGCCTTGTTCTATAATCAGTTCTGTAGCTGCATGAAGTACAGGGAGTGCCTTTTCACTCTCTTAGGATCCTGGGGGTTTTGCTCACAATTTTAAACAGGTTTCCCTCTAGGTAGGGGTGGTCTGATATTTGCTAGGCATGGACTTCGGATGCACAGCCGGACTCGCGCCAAAGGTTTGGGTGGCAGTAGTATCACTGGAGTGCTGACTAAATAATATTTAGACATCCAAGTAAATGTGATTTGATTTTTTTACAGCTAGTGGATGATTTAGTTGGAAGCTTTGGGCGTTTTTTGTTAAACTTTATTAAGATGTCTTTGCTAACGAGTTACAGTTAGCGGTGTGATTTTTTTCTGATCATGCAGTAATTTGAGAATGCAGCAATGTGCATTCGAAATGTAACCAGCATAGCATTTTTTCTTCTCTATAGAGTGGATCATCTTGCTTTCTGACATTTGTTGTTTCAAGAAATGTTTCAGAGAATTTCAGTATTTGAGCCAGAATTGTGTACTTGTCTACTCAAGAAATTAAACAGCCTTTCATGTAATTCTAATCACTTAATCTACATATTAATAGGTCAAGTTCAATGTGTTAACAGTTATTTTCAAACAAAAACATATGAAACTTCAACTGTTAAACCAAATCTGGGAATAATGATGATGACTGCTATATATTCTGTAAACTGAAAAAGACTTAAGTAAACTGTGTCCTGTGAATTATTCCCTCCCTTTCAACAGTAATTATATGATGGATTTTTGTCTATTGGTGACTACTAAAATGATATTCCCAGGAATCACTGCATCTCCATTTGTGCAGGACTGGTATGCATTGCTTTACTGGAGTGTGTCTCCACAGTTCAGCAATATGAAAGACGCTAAGCACTTTCCTTGCAGCTGAAGCTCTGAAGAGCCATAGAAGAATATTGCAGCCCTCTGTACAGTGTTAGTGACCTTCTTTAAGATCTGCTCATGAAGAGTACTAAAATACTTCATTAGAGTTGGGTGTTATTATCATTATAACTATTATCTGCTTTTGCCATGCTTGGTCTGATGATGCTGCAGCCTGGGGTGGATTTGTGTTGATCAGCAGAAGAGATAGAGGAAACAACTCGACAGTTAGTTGGTTCACCACCCCCTGAAACCAGAATTTATACCGAAGACCTTTAAATGATGTGGGGAACGTGTGTGCTGAGTCAAGTCCCATAGGATGATAAGAGGGAGTGGGATTTGTGGAGTAGTCGGGTGAGAGCTTTCACGTCCTCCTGGAGAAATTGTGTAATGAGACATATGGGAGGGCTCAGCGATTTGTTAATGACTTGAGTGCTGCTTCAGGAGAACATTTATGTAAGCTGTGGAACGACGCATAGTATTTGTGGGTGATTAATGAGAATTTGTCATCTGAAATACAGTCAGAGCAGCGACTTCGTAGCTGTGTGCCTCAGAGTCTTGGAGCCAAACCACGGTGGAATATTAGAGGAATTACTCAGCAGATTACTTCCATGTTGTTTTTGTCAGCTTATTCATCCTAATGCCCATTTGATAAAAGGAAGGGGTGGGACAGTTTGTGTTATGTGTTTTTTGTTAGTGTCTAACTTGTGGTTCTTCAAAAGGTCATGGGTACTTGAAGCTGTTTCAGACTGGTGAGACCACGGCTATTAGTCACGGAGCATTATTCACCCAGTCCCTTTCTTTCTTTCTTCTTCCCCATCCTTTTAGCTGAAGAAATGATCTTTGGAGAGGAAACAATAGCTGAAGGAACCCCCCCCCCCCCTCAGATGTAGAGTTTTTTTCCACCAGAATTTAATAGAAATTATTGGCACACTGTCAGCTACTGGATGACCTGACCTCCCCTATGGCAGTTCATCAGAACTGGATTCAGGAGACATCTGAGTAGTTTTGTCTGCTTGTTTTCCTGTCGTGTCCGGTGCGGTGGTTTTGCTGTACTCCCAGTACTTACTAGGAGACCTTCCAGGGTTTAACTGGTTTTCTGTTACAGGCTGCTTGCTATAAGAATTATTTAACACCATTCCTCAAAGTTTCAGTTACTTAGATAAAATATCTGTTTTTTTGATAAGTTAAAATCTGGCAATGCTTCCCTGGATGCGGACCCTGATTGATATTACTTAGTGTGACATATCTACTTTTTGTCACTGAAAACTCGTAGAGTCTTATGCTGTTGGCTGTTCGTATTGCAGTAGAGCCTAGTGAATCCACCTGTTTTGAGCCTCTGTTTGTCTTGGTTCTGTATGGATATTAAAAGGTGTTCCTTGCCCCAAAAGTGAGTTTAAGTGACAGACAACTGGGCAGAAATGAGAAGTGTCAAAACCACAGGATACTTTAGGAAACTAGTTGCTGCGCATAATGCTTAATTGGCAACTAATGCTTTTATAAGCCATTTGATGTGTGTGAGGACGGGCAAAAAAAGAAGAAAGGATACTTTCTCCAGTGAAAACAAATGGGAACTAATTTAATTTATGTACTGTTATGGTCCAAGATGCCATGGTAGGACTGTGACCTGTATGTCTTTGGAATATGCCCCAAAACAAACAAAAGGCACATTTCTGTTCAGGTGATGAACAGAAAGGCCATTCAGACAGTAGACTGGATATAAATTCATGCTAGTTTAATGTTTTATTTAGGTACATATCTAAATTTTAAATATCTAGGAACCAAAGCTTGTTTGAGTAAAGTCTTAGCATTTATTTTTATGTGCCCATGAACAGTAAATCACAGACTATCCAGCAGCAGATAGTTACTGTGGTCTGATCAGGTCTTGATGTTTCAGAATGGCTCTAACAGCATAATGTACTTCTGTAAATTCAAGTTTTTAAACAATTTCCAACCCAGTTCATGGCTTTGTGGAGAAAACCCTGAGTTTTCAGTATCTGCAAAAGTAACAGTGCAAAGCACTTGCTTTTTGCATACAGTTTCAATGTCCTGTCAAAATATCATCTGCATGGCCAGGGGACACCTCCACCATGAGCTCCAGCTGCCCGCAGAAGGGAGGATCTTGGCTGGAAGATGTGGCCCTCAGGGAAATTTGAGGGATGTGAAAGGCTGTTGCTGATGGAGCCTAACTGAGCATTTGTATTCCTTAGATGTCTTCTAATCTATTTACTTTTCTTGGTGGTGCTGTGTCTTGATCTGCTGGTGAAGGTCTGCAAATGGGCCCGAGATTTGAACTTTCCTAGAGTTTAAGCTACTGAAATTTCAGGATTTTCATTATTTTGTTTCCCTAAGTGTAGTCTTTACTGACTTCAGAATCAAGCAAAGAATTATTGTAGTAATAGCGTGGTTGCTGGGATGGTTGTAAGGCCATAAATGAGCACGGTTTATATGGAAGCAGCGTTGTGTTCTTGCAGGAGCAGTGGGGTCTCGTGTCCTTGAAAACATGTCTGCTTTCTGGTTTTTGGGGGGTTAGTTGCCCTTGTGCTGGCTGATCCCTGAATTGCAGGTTTCAGTCCTTAGTGTGTTTCATACTGCTGGCACTCTGTGCTGGCATTTAGCGTAGATGCAGGTCCCAAAATAACCTTGAGGCTCTCTGGCTTGGTGGGGAGCAGATGTGCTGGCAGCACGGTGCGCTTGGCTGCCGAGGAGGATGTTCTGGCTCCGCTTTCCTTGGAGCATGTCTCTTCCAGCTAGTCTCTTACGTGATATTAATGGCAGCCCCAACATATGGGCAGGAGTATGGGGATCAAGCGGTGGCCTGTGTGTGTCAGTCTGCGGGGTATGGATGTAAAGCAGGATGAGGTGACAAAAGGGCAACCTGAGACCTACTAGACCTGGTGTGATTGAAAGGAATTACTTTTTAAAAAATCATCTTTGGTTTAGGGAGTTTCTCTTCTTCTCTTGGCTACAGACTTGCAGTTGAATAATGATAGCTTTGTATGTAATCGTAAATAAGTGCATGATTTTGATATTGTCTCCAGAAGTATTAGAACCTCTGATAGAAAAGTTGCCAAGGGGGATTACGTAGCTAAACCTCAAAAAGACAGAGGAATCACGACTGTTTAAAGCAAAATCCTGAAAACCTAGTATGTTTTCTTCAGCAAAGACTATTAAAATAGTTGATAGGAAAACCAGATTATCCAAGAGCAAGAGGAGGGAGACAGTGCAAGCTAAGTTAGCTGATTGCCCCCTCACTGTTACTGCTTCCTGCAAGGTTTCAAGACCCAGGGGCTTCTGTAAATCTCCTGTATGCTTGTTATCTAGGCGTCTGCATTTTTGCTTCCCTTGAACTTACAGTAGATAGAAAATCATCATTCTAGCCACAGGCAGGACAATACAGCCAGGTGTTATCTGAACTTTGGATGCAGATACCTGCCAAGCACCTGAGTCCTGATTTGCAGCAACTCGTATTGCACCTCCATGGAGAACCTGCCCATCGTGCCAAACTGGGAAGGATGGATTTGAGGAATGAAACTCAAATTAACTGTTTGAAAGTGTGCCAGGCTCCTTTCACTTGGAGCTTTAAGCAGATAGAAACGTAACTCATAAGAGGTAAATGTAAATCAGTCCTCATTTTAGCTTACCTTTACTCTCTCAGCCTGTTAGTAATTGGTAGGTCCTGGCAGAAAGTATTTTTCCTTCACTTGTGGATAGTATCCATAAAATACTCACAGATGTGGCAAGCAGCTGCATCATGATGCTGTTCTTAGGAGGTGATGTAAAATCACAGAAATCACTTCTGAATCGTTACTGATTTATGATTTGAGAGTGTTTGCAAATTATGGGTAAATTTAGCTAGTTCAAGTGAAATTCATATCAGCTTGGTCAGGTGGTACTTCTGGGACCGCTGGCCAGTGCTCCAGTTGGGGCTTTTGCTCCATTGGCATGGTTTTTTACATTGGCTTTCCAGAAATGCTTCTCATTTTGGTAGGCTGTTGTGGAGGGAGTGGGAAGGAAAGGCAAAATGCTGATAGCTCTGGCCTGTTGTGCTGGCAGTATTTGGAGCTGTTGGTGGAAGAATGACTTGACTCCATCCATCCCTTGTTCTAGACATGTTTCAGATGCTAGGGCTTCTGAAGAATGAGGCGGTAGGTTGAGAGATGAAACACTTGGGATCCACAAACCCAGGATGTGGGTTCTGAAAAGGGCCCTTTCTTCTCTGCATTAATGTTTGCTGTGCGGTCAAAGAGTCCTCCCTTGTCTCTCATTTCCTCAGGCTCCAGTTAATTTACTGATGTCTCTGGCAGGCAATGGGCAGCTTGGAGCAGGAAGTTGGTAGAACCTAGTTTTAAATTTATGCTTTCAGTGAGGAGCTGTTAGTAGATGGACACCTAACTAAAGTAATAATAACATATCAAATATTAACCTTGCACCTTTTCTTAATCCTCAAAGACCTCAGCTGCCTTTGAGATGGAGCACAGCACACTGATCGTGCATAATAATGTCACCGAATGGTTTGAGAGGACAGCAGGAATATCTGTTCCACGGAGACTGGAAGAGGGCATAGTAGAATTAGTTATTTCAAGGAGACACAATAATGTTCCATAAAGGAGAAACTGCCCTACTGATGGGGTGCTTGAAGAGAGACGTAGAAGATGACTGCTGTAGAAGACCTGGTCTTTGCAATTGCAGGAAGTTTTTTTCCTGTATAAATCCAAACTGAGCCTCTTTAACCTCCATTTAGCAGATGTGTCTGCTGGATGTGTGTAAAACTAAATAAATGCAAGATATAACTCCTTTTTCTTTCTACTTTTAACTAGTCTTGTTTGTTTTTAATGAGACAGTTGGGTCCTGAATTATTTTCAGGCTACATCACCCTACTATATTCTGGAAAGAATAACCTTTTGTCAAAGAGGCTGTGGAAAAAGTAAGAAAACGTCCAGACTCATGCCAGGTTAAAGCAGTCTTATAGGTCATGCTATAGAAATATTCACTGTGATCAACAGGGGTACGGGGAAGCCAGCTGATTATGAAGACCAGCTGAAAAAAGAATCTGCAGATGGAAGACAACTGCTTTCCCAAAATGTCTGTGGAAATTAGCAGTGGGTGTACAAACGTGTGCCTTCGTGTAGGACAAGGCTAGTTTGCGTGACTGGGTGGGGATCCAAGTTTTGAGAAGTGGAGTGTTGCACCCTGGAAGTCCCCCTTGCTGATTGGTTTCTTGCAGAATATAGTCTGGGAGGATTAGCTAAAATCAAGAACAAACTATCCTGAAGGAGTTGGCTTTTTTGCATCTGGAATCATGCCATGATCTTTTAATATGAGAGAATCAGCCCTACAGTCATGGAGGGAATTTTTTCAAGATTTCTTGTTCCCAGCATAGCTATTGTGCTCAGTTGATGGCCATTAAACCAGAGGCTTATTTCATTTTTATAAGAATTTTCTTGCTTGAAAAAAAATGAAAGTTATGAGCTAAGTGCCCTATATTTGCTACTCCCTAAGTGGAACCGAGATGATGGAGGGAATTTTGGTGATATCCGACTGCTGATTGAGTGAATTGCTTTTAGCAGCATGAAAAAAAAAAGTGTGAGAACACCCTAAGCTATTTTACAATTATCCTATTTTTTGCCACTGTGGGCCTCTTCAGGAATCAGACTCTGGGTAAAATACTTTTTTTTTTTTTTTTTTTTGTTCCTGTAGCTGCTGGATATAAATATGAAGCCTCATACTTTTCTAAAATGTGTCTTTCCTCCTAATAGCCAGTCAAGAAGATTGCATTAACCTCTGGTTTTTGTTGCACCTGTCGTTAGATTTTGGGGGGAAATATCACACTGTTTTGGCTTCCCTGGTTGGTGAGACCAAGACTATGTTCTTTATTACTTAGTTTAAACCAGGCTTGAGATTTATAGATGGCAGTCCCTCTTTGACCTTTCTTGGGTTCCCAACAACCCCTGCTAGAGCTACCTTGCCAACAGGGTAACAAGTAGAGGACTTTTTGTTGTAGAAATGTCCACAGAGTCTTACTGTTACCTTTCTGTTGAGTGGTGGTCTGCCATTGGACTGGGCCAACTTTTTGGAAGGAGGGAAGAGACAGTTTTGAAACAAGTGAAAACTCAATGCCTAGAAGCTAGGCTTTAAAGCATGTAGTAAAGTTGAGCCATCGCATGGATAAAGATCAAGTTCTGTGCTCAAATATTAGGGTTTGTCATCAGAAAAAAAAGTTATAATAATTTACATGTCTAGTAAATTCAGATAATGTATTGAAATCCATCTTCCCACTCTTTTTGGCCATGTTTGGAATCAGAAATACCAAAATACCACAAGGGAGGCTGCTCTCATATTACTTCTTGCCAAGCCAAGGTTGGAAATACTCAAAATTTCATGAGAAAGGGCTTTCTCTAGGGAGTTCAGTCCATTTGTACAGACTTGTGTGGTGCTCAGATGCTTTGAATCATTTAGATAAGGATCAAATCTTTCAGATATTTGACTGTCTCCCAAATCTGAACCTGTTTGAAGGGTGGATTCTCCATTTGTGGTCTTCCTCAAGTTGAATACCAAGTTTATCTGTGCTGCTATGTACCTTGAACCTAGTGCTGCTTGTAGTGGAGGCAAGTGGAAGCAATTTTAGCCTTGAAGGCAGTCGGGGGAGGACTCTTACACTCTGCAGACTCTGATGGGACTTTGAGGATATGCAGCCATGCCGGTTGTAGCCGCTATGCTGATTCTTCAACTCGCATTTGGCTAGCAGCATGTTTGCCTTCAGCTAGGCTGACACAGATCTGGAGGCATATGCAATGGCTGCTACTTCATGGAATATTTGAGTCAGGCCAGTATGCATCTGTTGTGGGAACAAATGAAAAGCAAGTACAAAATCTTTTCTCAGTTTGTGTCACGCTCCGTGGTATTTTCTGCATCCTCTGCCATCTGATCCTCAGAACACATGCTTTGCCTCTTTCCTCTAAACGCTTTCTTTCCCCAGGTACTGAAGTGCTCTTCCATTCCTCCTCTTCCTGCACTGAAACAATTCACAAAACCTAAAATCAGGAAGGAAAAGAGTGAGTTGTCGTGGTTGGCAGGAAATGGAAGAAGCAACATAATGTTTCTAGACGTGTCAAGCATATGTTATGTAGTGTTGGCACAGAAATGTGCAAATGCAATGCTCAGTTTCAGAGTCTTTCAGATTTTAGGAAGTGTTTTATGTAAGTGGAAATGAATGAGATTTAAGGTCCTGATTGCTCTGTTAGGGCCAGATCCTTACTGGAGATGTCCATGTGAGCTCCACCGAAAGGATTCCTCCATGACTGCTGCTATAAAGCTCAAAGCTGCCATAAACACCATCTCTACAAACTCCTGACAGTCCACTGCCATTTTAGAGTACATCCCACAGGGATGACCCTGTCTTTTACAGCAGCTTGCTCACTACAGCCCTGGTACCAAACAGATCAGCATGGAGAGATGTAGCTGATAAGGTAAGGCCAGTCACCTTTGCCATGTGTGCTCACTCCTCTGGATCCAGGATATCTGTGAGACAGACAGGTGGCCCAGAGCTTCCCTCTACTTTTTCCAAAATCTTACTCTTAAAAACCTTGAAATTACTTGAAGTGGGAACTCAATAAAAGTTACATGAAACAAAAAACTGAATTGAAGCTTCCCAGCATACAGTGGGAGCATAAAGACTTTCTGTCTCTCTTGCAGAGAGCAAATCCCCCAAGAGCGAACTCCCTTCACTTGGGATCACGCTTCTTTTGCAGTTTGCTCTCTTTGTGCTTTAATTTTGCCTTTGGTTATGCACTCTGATGTGGGGAAACACTTAAATTAAAAAAAAAAAAAAAATTAACTGCTTGCCTAAGTTTCATTATGGTCAATGGGACTTAAGCATAGGTTTGCCAACTAGGGCAAGAATCAAACATGTTTTATTTGGACTTCTTAGTAAGAACTGAAGGAAAAAAAGCTGGAAGATAATTCTATTTCCATGCTTCTGATTATCTTCAATTTTCAGACACACATCAGAAATAAACAATTGAGCAGTTATGATTTTCTTTCTGGTTGTTGTTTTAAAGATAGTGCTAGCACTTCTCATCCTCCTTGGTGGAAGATAAAATATTTAAATCTGAAGTCATTTTATAAAGCAGCTTCATCAGAGCTTATTTGTTTATTACAGTGTTCATGATTGTTGTGTAAATAAGACGAGGAAGCTATTTTTGGCTTCTGCCTGCTTGCCTTCGGAAGGAGTCATGTGTGCACCA
The DNA here is from genome assembly GCA_013400615.1 of Syrrhaptes paradoxus. Lineage (NCBI taxonomy): Eukaryota > Metazoa > Chordata > Aves > Pterocliformes > Pteroclidae > Syrrhaptes > Syrrhaptes paradoxus. The sequence continues at coordinate 22,237 of VZTO01017335.1, read as the reverse complement.
AGATGGTGCCTGAGTGCAGCTGGAGCTCCTGATACATCTCATTTGATGGGAGCTGGATGAGGGGATAATTACCAAGAAGAGTGTCAAAGATGAGGCCTCTTGCAGAGTGATGGACCGAACGACATACTTCTGATTGCAGCAGCCAGCGCTGCACTAAAGGGATGAAAACTGCCTCAGCCTTTTCAGCTGTATCGATCACTGCGGTGCGCTTCTGTCAGCCTTATAGGGCTTCTGCCTGTGCTTTTCTCCTTCTGCTATTTTGCCCTGGCCTAGAAAGGAGAAACTGCTCTCAGGCAGGCTCTTTGCTCTTAACCAGGACACGCAGGATGTATTTTTTAAACCCCAAGGTAACGGGTGCGTATGGTGCAGGGACAGCAGAGCTCTCTAGTTTTACACGGGGGTCAGTGCTGCCCGTCTGCAGTTCTGGGGTGACACGTGCGGTCAGGTGGGAGCCTTCCATTGGAGTTAACGGCATCTGTATCTTGGTGAAGGGTCTGTTTGCTGTTCTGCTTTGTGTGTTCAGATCAGGGTAACACAAGTGTATTATTTACCCCAGATAACATAAATCTGTACAACTGTTTTCTAGCAATGAAGTACCTAACTGCAAATGGGGTGAACTGCAGCAGGAGAAGGGCTTGCTAGAGGGTAGCAGGAGTGGGTTTGAGGCGGATTCACTCTCTGCTTTCCTGAGGTCATCAATTAGTGAAGTGCCTAGTGAGAAGATAGATGGGAGAAATAAATTACTCCTTAGAGCTAGATTCCATTCGTATCAGTGCTAGGCGAAACATCTTGATTTTGTTAGTGGTAGTTCTTAACTTCGTGCTCCAAGTTGGATTTGTTCACAGCTTTTTACGTCCCTCAGTGTGGCTGTGAGCTTGTGGTGTTTGCTGAAGCCGTGATTACAGCAGGAGAGGCTGGAAGGGGAGGGGTGGACTGGTGTTGGTGGCCTGTAAGCCAAGTCTGCTATGGGAACTGGAAATGCTACTGATTTCATTGAACCAGTGCGGTGGGGATGTGTGATGTCCTCTGGTTCTGGGGCAGCGAATGTGACCAGGTGGGAGCCCTCTGCTAGAGATGCTGGCGTGTGGATGCTGCCGAAGGCCTGGGCTTTCATCTTTCATTTTGTGCAACATTGGGTGCCTGTTCCAGCTGAAGCTTGAAATTGATGCTTCGGGTTTATTTTCCTGTCTCCAAGGGTGTTATCAGACTATTTTATTAATGGTCTGAATGTTATGTGCTGCATGGGCCCAGCTGACTGATGTAGGCAGTTGAAATCAAGAAGAAAGGGAGACTGAAAATCTGTTGTTTCCTCTACTGGCCAAACCCCTTCTGTCTGAGGGCTGAAGCACTCCAGAGTTGTTTTTTCTGTGGCTATGGGAGCAAATAATAGCTGCACATGTCCACAAAACATTCATGTTTAATTTTTATTTTGAATATGAGGTACTGTTACCAAAGTTGATTAAATATTAAAGGATCGTATATTGTTTTGCAGTATTTTAAAAATCTTTTACAGAAAATTCAAAGTCTCTGTACTTGAAGTGCTCTTCTGAGTGCTGTGTTTTCAGTATTAACTCCATGGGATTTGTCCCCTGCTTCCCTTGTAGCCAAATGGATTCAGGGATTGGAGTGAGCCAGGATTCATCTGGGCTGCATCAAGGGAAGGGACCAGAAATCTGCTTTCTGCAGGAAGGCACAGTCAGTCAACTAGGTAGGTTAGTTAAATACATGAAGAGTAAGTGTTGAGGTGAAGAAAGGAAGAAAAACAGACTTCTGTTTCGACTCTAGTAGCAGAGTGGCAAACGCATCATTGTAAGTCTCCTGTTAACTTGTCCGGAGTCTTGGCAGGGCTTCCAAACTTACCTGTTGAAGGAAGGTGGTAATGACAATGTGAGGGGCAGATAATGGGAAGTATTGTAATAGGTGTAGGCACCCCATCTTTGAGTCATTATTTGCTACCTTAAGCACCTGAATTGAAGGATTAGAGAAATTAGAAGTCTTAAATGACTGTGAGCAAGGTGTGGTTGGTGGGGATCTAAGGGTTGAGATGAAATCGTAGATACAAAAGCTTTCAAGTGAAATGCTAAACACAGCTGTGTTCCTGTATTGTTTGTGATCGGATAGTAATCTTCAGAAGTTCAACTATTTTTCACCTTTTTCCTCCCAAACTTCTTACTGAGAAAGAAAATGTCTTGCATAAAGTATTCATTTGTGGGGGTGGGCGAAGAGAAAGAAAAGCAAACGTTGGAGATGCGGGTGTACGCCGTGCGGCTTAGTGCCTCCGTCTTATCGGCCTTCTGCTGTGATACTGGAAAGAAGTTGGCTCAAGGCCCTTGACTTGTGATGGGATGTAAGAAAGCATTCATTACTCTGGGATACCATTTCATCTGGGATTTTTTCTTCCTGAAGACCAGCTAATGCTCATCAGAACAGTCACTGTATTTTGAGGTTGTCCCAGATAACTGAAGACATCTATTTGCTCTCTGCATGTGGATATCTCTCACTCCTTTTCAAAACTTTTGGAAACAAGGAAGAAGCTGCTTTCTAAACCAGCTTGCACCAGCCTATTTAAAAGTGAGCTTGACAGAGCTGCTAGGCACTCCACTCCCATCTTTTAAGTTTAAGGAATGTTTCAAGAAAGCTTTTGTAACTCTAATACATGAAAGACACTTTGTTTTTTAAGTGCTCCCTTTATTACATTCTGAATGTGGTGCCCTTCTGTGGTACACAACTGGACTGCTGTTTTTCTCATCCAGATTCAAGCAGATTTTTTTTCCCCCTAGAGTTTTTCCTCCATAATGAACTAGGTTTTGGAAGCTGGCTACATCTGAGGCTGTTTACACAGCCAAAGTCAGCTGGTTTTGGGAAACCCTTGATACAGACTCCAATTTGTTTCTTTTTTAATAGGAGAATTGTATCTGCTGAAGGGCTCAAGCTCTCTCCTCGCCTCCTCTGCCATAACCCCTGTGCCACAGAGAAGAGCTTGCTCCGAGGAGGAATAAACCCTCCGCTCTGCCCTATTCAAACCCAAGGGCTGCCTTTGTGCCGCAGCTTTCAGATTCCAAAGGCGTTTTTTGGTTAGCAGCTCTGCTGGATGCACAAAGGGTCAATGCACTAATAGGATACAGCACTGCGAAAAAGGACAGAGCTTTAAGGGGCTCGTTGGAGATTTGATGCCCTGTGCGAAAGAGGTCAGCAATACTGCAGCAACAATTTTAATTTACTTGTGGAAAATAAAAAAGGGCACCATAAAAAGGGGAAGGACATTGGAAAGAAGGCATGCTTTAAATCCTTCTGTCCTGATGATCCGAACCCCAAATCCATCCATTGCTGATAAACCTAAGCAATGCCTTTACAAGACTTAACAACACAGAATAAATGTCCTCCTGCCTTTCCCCACCCCCTGCCAATGCCTAGCGGCTCCTTATTGTGTGCCTTTACTTTAGAGATGTTGGGGGGGTGGTGGTAACTTCTTTACAAGAGATACTGGTCTGCACCTGCTTGAGGGATCTCTCGTGTTGATGCTCTGCACAGCACAAAACAAGCCAGCCCTTTGCGGAATGGGATAACAGCAGCTTCTATGTTTATGATTTATGCTGTCTTAGAGAGAAAAAGGAATTGATGACAGGTACACAGAGAGACTGAGCAGCCCCCAAAATTTATGTTGGATTTTGGGAAATCCTCTCTCCCCAGCCTGTCTTATCACAAGGATTGTTCAGCTCTGTAAGAGGGACTTTTATGCTTGGGAATCAGAGAAATGCTGATTGTCTGTGCTAGGGTGAATGGCTGGGGCTGTGGGAAACTGAGAAGAGCTATTTTGACTCTGCCTTTGTCAATCAGTGTATGGCTGAAAGTTGTGAGGCTCTGGGGCCCGTCTCCAAATGTAACTTGCACATCTGCAATAGATATCAACAATGCTTACATGACTTTGTGCAGCAAACAAGTTTGAAGTTTTTTGGTCCATTTTCTTTCTTCCCAGCATATCAAAATGCAAAGGGCACTATTGAACATCATGCTTCAGTGGCAGGGAAGGGCTTTGGGGGAATCTATTTCTGAGCTGATGTTTTGAATTATTTATTTATTAAACAAGATTTATTTTTCATTGGGAGGTATCTTTTTGGAGATATATATACACACACAGAAAATTCAACCAAATAAAGCCATATTGAGCATTAAGAGCATCATGATAATGTATAAGAGTTTGGTTTACATTCTTCATAAAGAAGAATAGGTCTGCCCGTTATCTGTAATATTCCCAACAACGTGGGCTAGGTGAAATCTGCTTCTAAGTGGTGGGCAGCAGTGTTCACTGAAGAGAAAGGTAAGTAGTAGTTGATTTAGGCTGAATTAGTCTGACAGATGACACTGCCTCGTGCACAAGATACTAGTTTTGAAGTAGATGGGCAGAAGTGCAGGGGTCTTCAGCCCAGCAGGATGGGTATGTTTGTGGATTTTGAGGGTGAGACAGTTAGGAATCACCAGGAGTGTGATCCTCAAGAAAAACATAGAGTGCTTTTGGGTTGAAAAAAATGGGCGAAGAAGCCATCTCTTAAGATTTTTATACAATGGTCAGGGAAAGAAGACTGTATGCTTTCTTTAGTAGATATATAGGTTGACCTTGGAGATCTGTTGACTCCACCACTGGTACCTCCTCCTGCTGGAACCACAACTGAGGTGTTGACTGGTTAACTTCTAATTTAATGCCCAGACTGTTGCTCCTGTAATTGCAGAGTGAGCTGCTTCAGGGAGCAGAGCTTGCTGCTGCTGCTGGCAAGCCAGCTAACCCCACAACTGGATAACCCCCAGCACTGGTGAATGAGAGAGAATGCAGGAGGACTGGCATGCCAAAACCCTGGCTTAGATAAATTAAGGTCTCCGTGGACCTACAGGCTCAGTCCTGCTGTTGTATAGCTCTCCAGGAGGGTTGTACACCTTTGCAGGATAAGAGGAGATGACTAGCTCTTCCAGATGTGAAGCTGGAGTTGGGATAAAATCCAGTCAAATCAAAATATAATGAAGCATCAGGAATGATGGCCTGAGTCTAATTTGTCTCTGGACTTGTAAAAATATGATCTTTAAATACAGTGCCTTGACTAGCCCAACACTTCCAACAATGGTGCTGTGGCTTTTCCCTAATGGAGAGATGACAAGGATGTTGTAAAGCTCCTCTCTTTTCAGTTTGATGTAAGGTCCAAGCATGACTATACGTTTGCATGTAAGTGCATTTCTTTATCTCCTATCCCTTTTTCTTACATCCTTGATGTGCCTAGTGATACCTTGCCCAGTTTATTTACTGTCAATCTCCCTATAGTCATGGCAAGACTCTTTCAAAATGTAAAAAGGCAGTGCTGTGGTGTTTCTCAGCTTTCCAAGTTCTCAGTCCCTTTGGTAATATGGCTGTGGTGCTAAATAACATTGTGCTGTAGTCACAGCAGTCTTAGAATTGAAAAAGAATGAAGGACTTTTCCTGTTCATGCACGCCCCTCTCCATGGCATATTAGTTAGTTAGCAAAAATTATTTTCTTCTGTCCATGTTCTCCAAACCATGCATTTTGCTCTGCCCCACATCCCTTGGCTGGTATGAATTTTTGCTTTCTGACCTGCAGCAATAACTTCCTTGCTCATTGCCACAATCTCTATTTCTATTGTATTTGATAGCGATTCCGCTCTAATTTCTCACCCACGGTCATCAGAAAGCAGCAGGCGCTGTGTTGCATGCTCCTCAGCAAAACCATGCGTGCTTGGCACGCTGTCAACAGAGCAAGCTCAACTTGCATCCAGCATTGTGGCTATCGAGCTTGTACTTTGATTTCGGGTGTAAGATGAAGACTGGAGCTGGTCATACACTTTAATTGCACTGGGAAAGCTCCAGTTAGAAGCCTGCCCAGCAAAGGCAGGGCTAGAACAAGTACCTGACTTGGAGGGGAGCAGAAATTCAGCCTTGGATAGCATAGACTTTGTGAAGAAGAGGTCCTTAAGCCTCCATGAAGATGGCTCCAGCTGGAAAATCATATGTTTCTCTTACAAGTTGCACAAATGTTTTCAGACCCTTTGAGCTCTCCCTCTGTGGGCTTGGAAGAAACCCATGAGCTCTGCTTGGTTCATTTGGTTTGGCTTCCCTTTGAAGCCCAGGCCCTTTGTAGATGGGCTCAGATGGCCTGCCTTGGGGTTCAGCTTCTTGAAGGCAAGGAAAAAGTTGTGGGCAGTGCCAAAATGAGCTGTGACTCATGTTAATCATGCAGACTTTCCTAATCCATTCCCTCCCAGTCTTTCTTGCATGTTTTGCTGAGCTGTAAGTTAACAATAGCGACATTTAAAGTTTTAGCGTCTGAGTGAATCATCTTGAGATGAGGACAGCAGTTCATAGGTCACAGAGATTTGGTTTCTGAACGCCTCTACGACACAGTTGGACGTGCTGATACATGCCGTGCCACCGCTGGGCACCATCACTACTGCTAGAACCACAAACCTGTGGGACTGCTGGTACCCACAGTGCTCAGTACTGCCGTGGTTTCACCTCCTTAAATCATATCTCCCTCCCTTCTCTGGTGTGCCAGGAAGGTGGTGGTGTCCTTGTTCTGGTCCCATGGGGGCCTTGTAAGGGAAGAGCTTTTCCATACAGCAGTCACCTTTATTTGCTATGTAATATCCTCAGCTTTTTCCAATGATGGTGGGCATTGCTTCCTCTTCTGGGGAGCAAGGGTGAGCCCAGGTCCCTTGCTCAGAGTTACCTCAGTAGCCATGGTGATAAGAGATTGCTGGATTTTTATTCTGTTTCAGTTTTTCAGTGGTGAGGAAGGCAGTGGGAGGTGTCCTGGGGATAACTTCCACTAGCTGTAGAAAAAGAGAGAGGAGTCGCAGCACTAGTTTAAGTATAGCAATCCCACAGTAGTCTTGTGGTAGGCTGTGGGAGGAGGTGAATTATAAAGGTGCTTTTGAGGGCTGCCTGCATCTCTGCTCTCTAGCTTTCTTTTTTTTTGTTTAAGGATTTAATAGTTGAGATAGAAGGCCAGTCCAAGCAATGTCTGATGGACGTTTGTTATTGTTGGGGTGGTTTTCTTATGAATCATCTGTCTGCTTTGTGTGTTTTAATTAAAATAGACTGTCACAATAAAGACAGAGAGCCAATTCTGTAAAAGTGTCTGCCCAGGGAGAGGGGATGGAAGGGATCACTGAGGGGTAGATGTATAACCTTGGGGGCCTTTTGACAGCTTCTGTCACTCTAATGTATCCTGTAGTGGCAATACAGGTCTGGGGACATGTATGCTGCCTGGGGCTATGCGGATAGGGTGGTATAGAGCCCCTGTCCTCTTCTCTCTTCCTCTCCTTCTGCCTCCAAAACACATTTCTTAGGAAGCACCACCAGGACTGAAACTTTTGGAAATGCTCTACATGTTTGGAGGGGGAAAAGGAGGGAAACCCCACCCAAGCGCACTGTTGGTTAAGGTTTGTTCTTTAAATATCTTGTGTTTATGCTAGAACAGTTACAACAAAGCAGGCAATGTGTTTTGTCTACAGACTAACCCATGCACCAAGTTTAGTATTAGCTGCCTTCCATTCCTTTTAGATTATCTGTTACTGCTATTAATAGAAACATACACAAGCTTCCTGGTGTCCGAAATTGCCTGGAGCTAAGAGGCTTTGTCTTTGTGTGTGAAGATTTTTGGCTGTGTATTTTTGGGCGCTGTGTTGGAGACAGCAGAGCAATGGCCTCTTGCAGCGGTCAAAGACATGCTCTGTTGGATGGAGCCACTGGAAACCTCCAAGAGGAGAGAGCCCTCTCCTTTCAGGTCTTCCTGAAATGGGACCCACCACTTGCTGTCCCCAAACCTTGCCTGTCCCCCCACCCACCACTACTCGCAGCCTCCTTTGTCCCCCACCTGCCTGCATGACCTCAGTTAGCTGAAGCATTTCAAACCCAATATTTTTCAACCTGCCTTGTGTGAACACAGCTGGCTGAGAGGGTGATTGCATGTGAAGCTGCACTGGCAGATATAAGGGGGTGGTAAATTTTTGGCAGGAAGGTGGTGACAAGCTAGGGGAGAGCTGGGGGGACAACGACACACACACACCTCTCAGCCTGCATCAGCTGCAGGCAGAGCAGCACGTCTAACTGCAGCCAGAGCAGTTTGGCAATGCTTACAAACCCTGCCAGTGAGGCTGACCGCTAATAGAGCTTATAAAGTCAGGCAGATTTTTGGCAAACTTTCAGACCACTGTGTTCCTGATGGAGTTTTTAAACGTCTCCCAAAAAAGTATCCAGCATTATTGGAGAGAGCCCCGTTTGCTGGAGCTGCACCAGGATGAATGAATGAAACAAAGCTGATAGCTCTGAGCTGCAGCAGCTTTGTGGGGAGGGTGGGGGAAAAAAAAAAAAAAAAAAAAAAAGTAGGACTTCAGAAAATAGAATATATTTCTCTGTTTTGAAGTCTCACATCACAGAAATGATGTTTCCTGCCTACCTCAATGTACTTCTGGTAACATATTCTCTGCAGAAACCTTCAAAAGAAAAGTGTGGGTTTTTTCTGATGAAGTTGTGCACCAGGGTTGTCTTGTCTTTTCTGAAACATGCATGAACTCAGGAGGGATGAATCCCTAAGTGTTTTTCATTCCTGAGGATTTACGGTTGTTGAGATACGGAAAGAATAACCACAAGAAGATGCAAGTGGGGAAGAACCCATGTGTCATGGTCCCAAGCCTCTGGGATAATCACTGCAATAGTTTTATATGACAGAGCTGTATTCTAGTAGGAAAACTGATCTTTTTAGCATTTTCCCTCATGCGACAATACAGTCTATTGGTTGGGATACATGCATGGTGCCTGCTGACAAACTGAGAAGCTGTTTCCATGACCTGTTGGGGAAAGAAAAATGGGAGCTCTCAGCAGGGCTGCGTGCAGCCTGTCTGTGGGGAAACAGCGTTAAAGGGGCTGGAAGAAGTCTGTTCCAGTGTAGGCTTGTTCGGGGTAACTACTGGGGAAGCGGTTGAACGCTAGTGCACGTTTACATAGGTGCAGGAAGCTGTAAAGGTTTAGTACAGCTAGCACATGGAGGAGCAATATAACCTCTGCCAGTGCACAGGGTCCTCTGAAAAACAGGGAAGAGAAAACTCTAACCAGTGGGGTTTTAGGTCTGTGTGTATCTCCCATCCTTTGGTGTTAGCACAGAGCATTACTGGCAGTCTGTCACTGGAGTTTAAATAGTGTGTGAGTGCTGTTTGATTGCTTGAGTGAAAACATTTTGCCTTTTTTCTTTCTTTTTTTTTTTTTTTTGGCAGCTACCAAAGATCTTGAAGCCAAAAACCTTAAAGGATTGTACGGTGTTCAACCATTTTATTTGCGTGTGTTTCCCCCTTCTTCCTTTGTTCTGTTTATGTGAAATACTGGCAGAAAAGAGTAAATACAGAGAAATAGACATATATTCTTTTTATTAATTCCTGGCAGGCTGCTTACTATATAGAGCACTTTTGAGGTGAATTTAGATGAGTATGGTATATATAAACAGTATCTCAATAAATTCTGAAAGTCCAGTTCTGATTTTGTAAGAGGGCATTAACTTTTCTTGTGCCTTTATCTCTTATATTGCTTACATCCATTGCAAAGCCTATTTTCCTTTCTTTAGTTATGTCCTGTCTGCAGGGAATTTGTGCCTTTGTGTTGATGCTATTATCTGTCACCTTTTCTGTTTTAGCAATTTCTTTAATCGCCTTACCTTTCTCAATAGATTATTCAGGGCAAGATGTTACTTACTTCTGGACTCGGAGAATAAAATTGCCAAAGTGCAAAAATTGGCAATTGTGAAAAGTGCTCAAACAACACAGATTACTTGCTCTGCTCAAGGTGAAAAGTTTATTTTTGTTTAAGACCCTGGGTGCAGGGTTTTATTACAGACATGAGAGTGATGGCTGCACATCCCCACAAGGAGTGAGAGAAGGTTGATACCCTACAAGCCAGGAAGAAACTCCATCAAGGCAAGCAGCAGAAAAGAGCATCAAATCGCAATTACGTCCTAAATACCCATCCATTTCACTGCTGTGATAAAACCCTCTTGGGCCTGCTTGGTTATCTTTGACTCTCCGGTGTTATTATTGTAAAATAATTAATGACTTGTCCCAGATTCAGGAAGTGGGTTTAGTAGGATTCCCGAAGTGCTCTTTTTCTTCCTCCCAGCATGAAGCCCAGTCCCTGGAGGCTGGGAGACAGCCCCAAAGCAAGACACAGTGCTACCAGTGAGAAATAATAGCATTTCCCATTACAGGGAGGATGGGGGCTGGCGTGGTGTGGTTACCCGTGTACGTTCCAGATGGGCTAACTCCCGCTGTGAAGTGTTTAGGGCATTTAGTCCTTATCCAGCAGTAATGAGTGCTTGTGGCAGACCTCACAAAGTTTACTTGGGATTTCAGTGTTTCTGCTGACTTCTGTGTGAAGGATGGTAAACAACTGGAGGTCGTTAAAAAAAATAAAAATCAAACCTTCCCTTCTCCAGCCTCAGTAAAATCATAAAAAAAGGAGTTTTGACTTCAAACTCTCTGCTCTGATCTTTGCTACTCACTTTTTTTTTTTTTTGATGTGCAGGCATCTTCCTTCTAAAAATAGGAAATCTCATTGTGTGGGAGATGTATTTAAACAGTGTTCTTCAGAATATAAATATTATTATTACTTAAACTAACCCTGCTGTAGAGAAGTTCACAAACTTGTGCTAGGCAGAGACTGCCTGCTGTCTGTAGGAAGCATGAAATGCATTCAAACACCGGCTTTCTAGGGACATTTCTGCAACGGGATGCAGGGTTGTAGCTCACAGCTTTCTGTAGGAGGCTGTATGATGCCTTGATGCCTCTGAGTGGCCTTCAAGGACTTACAGGCTCAAGCCATTATGATGCTGAGTTAATAATCAGTTTTTAAATGCCACTGTAACTTTCATTTGTGATACAGATAATTTGCAATAGTATGCTGCTTTGGATGGGATGGAGCTTAAATTGAATCTAAAATGAGGAACATCACTCACAACAGACTGAAGGAGCTAATTATTTTATTAAAAATACAGCCGTGCTTGCCATTTTAATAACCTTAACAGATCAAGGCGTAGATGTGTGGGGAGGCCTTTAACTAGAACCTGTATTACCATGAGACTGTAGCCTTTGATGTGTTATTTCTAGTTTATCAAATGCTTTGGTATTTAATACCTTGTTTGCTAGCGCTTCATTAGGAAGTCAGTAATTAAGAAATGGGTGGTAAAAATAAGTTTAGAGTCAAGAAAATGTGTTTGACAAGGTAAGATGCAAGTACCAGGGCCCTGGAAAACCTTGTCTTGTTGTTCCCCATTCAACTGCCCCACTGAAGCAGGGGGACTAATTTGGGATGTTCACACCTAATGTGGGTCCTTGTGTACCCACCATCTTACTGGGTGCTCTGGGATGGGGGTCATCTAAGGGTGGGGGGCCCAGGCTCTGAGGCAGAGGAGGGAACTGGAGGTGGGTTTCCTCCCTCCTGGGAGATGGCTCGAATCGCTGGGCTTTGGGATGGGAGGCATGATATCATCCCAGTTTCTCAGATGTCTTTTTTGTGTCTTTTGCCCTTTTGAAGCATTTCAGTAGAATATGAACCCCCCTTATTTACTGAACTCTTTAAGCAGAGTGAAACACAGGCCTGGGCTGCAAACTCAGAGTGAACGAGGTATTTCTGTCATCTGAAAAAGTTTTGGCTGCCTCTCAAACACTACATCTCGTATTTGCCTTTGTGGTACCTTTTTCCAGCTAAGGTCAGGACCTGAAAGCTAAGCTGTGCTTGGAGAAGTTGACTGGTTTGAAGAAATCTCATGAGATGCAAGTTTCTCACCAGACTTGGAGCGTTTCTGACATCTGCCAGTCCTGGGAAGGCTGGTGTTAGCCTTGCTTGTGGTGTTCTGTCAGCTGTGATTCCAGAAGCTGATAAATAGTGGGTTTAAATGGATGCAGGGTATTGTGTAAGAGGTGTCAGGGACTGCAGGTTTGGCCAAAGGCCTGGGCCCTTGGGGGTTGCAGTGTGACTCCCAAACCATAAAGCCGGGCTAACAAGATTAGAAACATCTAGTGTGGCTCCCATACTTGGCACTACCACCAATTTTTAAATTCAGCGCTGCCCACCCAATCGGTCGTCAAAAGAAAGGTGTGATGTGCTTTCCTGCTCGTAAATTCAGGCTGGAGGGAGGGAAGGCGAAAATGTCACATTACCCTGGACTTTAGTGTCACTCTTCTGCTATTTCTATAGGATATTCCACACCCTGTTTACAAATCTTGTCTGATAGATGACCAGCCCTGTCTTCTACTGCAGGAGGGCGTCCATAGCTGTACCAGCTCTCCCGTGTCTCAGATGGTGCTGGTAATGCCGGAGTGAACTGAAGGCAAGAGGGTGCCCTGTAGTTGCAGGGGAACAGAGATCCTGATGGGATACTGCTGAGGGATTTTGCAGCCATGAAGTTGTGAAAGTTGGCTGGGACTTCTTATTTGTGCAGCAGTGGAGATTTTAAATAATGGGGAAGGGATTCTTTTCCTTCCTTTGGGGTTGGAGCAAATGCAACTTGAAGTTTGGGAAAAAAAAATCTATGAGAGCAATTGAGTTTCCCTGATGCATCTATCCCAGTAATTGATGTGACACCCTGCACTAATGGATAAACGGATTGTCTTTGTAATTCTTCAAAGAGAATGTGTCACATATTGAATAGTGACATCGATATTCTTACCAGATGTAAGAGTTAATGCTTCTTTCGCGTAAATGGAGTACTTTGACCCCTGAGAGCTATTATCTTCCAGGTTTGCAGGTAACTTGTCACAACATCTTTCTGCATTCTATTTGTTTTGAAAGTTTCACTGTAACCATATAGGCTGAAGAATTACCTTTCTTACATGAAATTCGAGGTGGATAGGGAAGAATTGCACATCATTTAGAAGCGGGCTATCAGTGTAGCTGGGAAATAGTCACACCATCCGTATGGCTTCATAACTGTATCATACAAAAGGCTCCGGATGGTCTGTAGTAGGGCCCCAATGTGCTAGGTCCTCTATGGAGAGGGAGGGCAACTCCTGCTCCATTGAGCTTAACATTTAGTAGGATAAGACAGAGAAAGTGTAAGAGGATGGGGGCAGATATAGGGAGTAGGTCCCTCAAACTCTGTTTTGCTGGGCTGTGTTGCCTTTCTTGTGTCTATTGTTTCTAAATTAAAGGATATCTAATGCTAGCAGTTGTGGTCCCCTCCCAATAATCACTGTTACAAACGTTGCTAGGGTCTTGCAGGGTATTTATGGCTCTCCTGGGAAACACCAAGGAGAATTAGAAAGCCACTGTGGAATGGAGTGATAAGAAAAATTCTGAATACAGCCTGCATTCAGAAAAATAAAAAATAATGAAAACTCAAAAGTAGCATACTACTGGCACTGATCTTGCCTTTCATTTAAGAAAGAAAAAACACATTGAAGAACTTTGGTAAAAAAATAAGGTTCTGAATCCTACTATGAGCCTATGCTGGAAGCTGCGGGCTCTGTTTTTAGTTAATGCGAGTTAGATTTCAACTAAAATGAAGGTTTCATCTGATTGGGCCCTGTTACAGCTTTACCTGGACAGGACGTTGGCTAGAAAGGTGTAGTCACTGGTGGCCCATCTCATTTCTCAGTCAGTGGAGATGTGCTAGGCTGAAACCAATTCCAGGAGAAGAACGTGGGCCCGTCCCCAAGGACAGAGAAAGGGAAGCCGTCAGATAAGGCCTTCCCACCAACCCTCCTTCTGGAAGGGGTCCTGGAGAATGGCATGCTTCTGTCTTACAGCAAGCATGCAGTGGGGGAGGATGGGTGGGTCGGGTGTTACAGGCTCATAGGGTGTCACACAGTGTGATGTTAACCTGTAGGTGCACATGTACATCAATGCATGCATGTATAAAAAATAATGTAAATATCCAGCAAGGGGGCTAACAGAGTGGGACAAATCATAGACTGTGTAGGAAACTGCTGCTGCCCCTGGGACCTGCCATTCAGGGATGGTGCCCTCTCCATCTTCTGCTTGAATCATTCCACTTTGTTATGTTTTGAGGCAAATTCTCCAGCAGATCCAGGATGATTAAAATCCCTTTGTTTGACATAGTAGCTAATCATCAAAATATTCCCATCATCCTAATAGGGAACAGGAGGCATTAATTGGGATCCAGAGTCCTTGTGACCCACTTTAAGCAAGCTATTGCTCAGTAAAAGCACACCTTTTCCTTTTTTCCTTTGAAGATACAGCCCGGCTTTTATATTGCTTTGCATGAGGCAAGCTAAAGAGCCATGACATTTCTCAAAACAAAAAGGCAGCAAATAACCCGTCTGCCCTGCCCATCAACTTCTCAATAAAATTGATTCTAGATGTGCAAGGTTGTCTGTGCGCTATTGCTAGGTGCATAATAGCTGTAGTATGCTAACTCATTATTCTGTAAAGGGCTGTGAAATGCCGTGATTATGAAAGACACTACATAAAACCAGCTTCCAATCTACTCAAGTGCTGGTCAGACAGGCAGCCGGTGGTTTTATGGCTACAAACATCCCTTAGACTTGTTTGCATGTGCTAGAAATTACAAGCGCCCTTTCCAGGGTTTTTCGTGCTATCTCCTTTAGATTCCCCCTCCTTTGTCCTTGTATTTTGGGGCACTGAAATTTCAGATGGTTCCTGCTCTAGGTGCTCAGCTTTAGCCACATGGGTGCCTATCACTTCTTCAATGAGAGTCAGTTTTAATGTAATTTATTTGGTAAAGTACACTGGCTATTGGCCACTGGGTAACCAAAGGTGAAAGGAAGCAAATGAAAAGAAGATTAGAAAGCATGTTGTGGGCTTGGGGGAAGGGAGACTCTGGTGTGAAGGAAAGGAAAAGCGAAAACTGAAAAAATAAGGCATGCACATGTAGCTCAAAGGACTTCATTACAGCTAATTTAGGAAGATAACAAAGGAGTGATGTCAACACGATCCGAATGGGGGAGAAGCACAATGGGAAGAACAGAGAGAGCAAGAACAAATAAGAGTAATAAAATGGACAAATGTCTTCAAGTCTTTAGAGAGTATGTTTTAGTGCTTCTTCCCCTCCTCTTTTCCTGTTCTCCAGGAAATGTCTTACTAATAAGAGGAGCAAAAGGGTAGGCAAGTTTAAGAATGCCCTCAAGGTGGTGAAATGTTGGTGCTTGACAGAGAAAAAACCTGGCCATCCAGTTCTCCGGCTTTGCTTAACTGTGAGCCAATCGTTCTTTGTAGTGTCATATCGAATCTGGTGACCCACACAGACTGTTCATTGTACCCAAGATAAGTTATCATAAATTCACCATTAGGAAGGTAATTGCACTGAGTGCTCAGAAGAAAAGAAAGGGTCCCCTCCCCATTCCCACCTCTTTTTTCCTGGGGGACTTTCATTGTAGAAAAGTAAATATTGCAGCTGGGCTTCTGTGTTTTGCTCTGTAGGGTCCATTTAAGGCGGTGATGATTAAGATGTGTGCATTTGTAGAGCTAGTCAAGAGATGGGGCAGCTTTCAGCAAGAGGGAGCTGTGGAGTGACAGCACCAGGACAGAGGACTGACAATTAACTTGCACACAAAGATGAAACCCATTAAGACCCCACGTAGCTCTAAACACTGAGCTTTTTTTCCCCAGTTATGTCATCTTGTCTGATGCATTGCCTCAAACCAGCCTGCTAACTTAATGTGAGCTTTTTTCCCTCGTCACAACAAAGTTGTCTTCTTTGGCACACATAACCTCAAATATGCCTGTCCAAATTCAGCATGTAGGAAACGGAGACATAAGTATTTCTAAACTGACCTGTGGAGGCATGCCGTAGTGGGTTATGGTGTTTATCATCTCCTGACCTTCCTGAATGGGGGATCTGGCTGGAACATGCAAGGGTCTCTGGCACTTGTATTCCCTTCCCGTAAAAACTGGAGCAGAGCAAGGGAGAGAGGAGCTAGGGCTGCATGGTGCCATGGCATCAGCGTGGAGCTGGAGGGTGCCTTGGGGCATAGCCACCAGCCAAAACTCTCATCTTTGGAGATCAGAGAAATGTACAGAGCCCTGCTTTAATATCCTGCAATTTTGGCCACTCTCTGTTTTAGTGGGGCTGCTGTTTTGAAGACAAAAATAAGCCACAATGAACGAGCAAAGCCAATGATAACCTCTGATTAAACCTTAATTCAGTAAGCAGCAATATGACTGATGTCAAGGAAGGGTTTTCCACTGCTGTAGAGCAGTGTGCCTCCTCTGATTTCAGTGGGGAAATGTTGATCCAAGGCAGGCTGGAGTCTCTGGCCCTTTACATGTATATTCAGAGGCCAGGCTTCTTTGTGTGGGAGAACCTCTGAGTGCCTCGTTGATGTCCACGATACCCTATGCGAGAGTGCTTAATAGTGGATGGATGTTGGAAAGGCTGTGGATTACTTTGTTAAGTAAGCGTGGTTTGTAAGTAATGTGGAGCTGACCCTTCGTGACTCTTACATGACCCAGAAACAAAGCAGCAGGCAGGAGAGCCCTGCAGTAAATGAACAGTGTTTTGATAATTTCTAATAATAAAACCTATGAAGTTAACCTCTGCGAAGTATAGTTAAACTTAATTTATTTTCAAATGTGCAATGTTTTCAGTATGTTTGTTTGCACTGTAACCTAATTTTCCACTTCCTTTCCCTTGTCATACAGTTTTTAGGCCAGGAATGCAGTAATGAATAGAGAGAAGAATGTCAGTTTAGACTGGAAAAAGCCTCTGTGAAGAAGCCTAGTAGAATTAAATAGGGAATGATGGTCTGTCTGTAGGATTTCAAAGCCCATGTCTCCTCTGGTTTAAAGCCACAGGATCGCTAATAAAGAATCACTTTGTATGTGTGGCTAAGTGTAGTTTGAATAATACCACTTTTTTTTTTTACTTTTTTTTTGCTTCAAGTCCTGCATGGAGGTGTTTGCGTGTGTCCCACTCTGGCTGGTTTATCCTGTAGGAGCACTGCGCTATTGGGGTGCAGCCAGCCTGGCCCTGGGGTTTTAGTGTGTAAACAAATCTTCCACGCTAGGATCCTTGTTGGGCTAAAGCTGGGTCCAAATGGAAGTGCTGGGTTGTATTACCTTCAAAACATTAAGCAGCCAACTGGATTAACATCCAAATGTGGCAATGGTCCTCTTTCTTTCTGGTGGGTTGAGCCAGCCACTGGGTCTGCTTGTCGGTAACCCTTGAGTAGATTTAAAACTCATGCCTGGAGGCCAAGGCTTGTGATCCTCTAGGCATTTCAGGTTCTTTGCTTTACTGTCTTCTGGACAGTCTATATGCACATATGATTACCAAAGTGGAAACCTTGGAGGTTGACTGTGCAGTGCTTTTATTTATCCCCAGTGTTAAGTAGACCCAGTCTAGCTGAGCAGAGTGGAAATGCAGCAAGTAGTGCTGGGCCCTTTACTGGCTGTGTACGGGTAGTAGGTGTACCCTGGAGATAAATCGGGGTCAGTACACTGGGATATGTTAATTTGCCAATAATCATTATAAGTAATAGCTTTCCTGATTCATGACTTCCATAAATTGATTAGTCTCTCTGTTAATGAAGAGCTCTAATGCACTACATATGCAATAGATCATTCCTTTACTTTATGACTTTATCTGGCCCAGGGAACTTGAGCACACTGGTCTGTGCTGGTAGCTGCCATTTCCATTTTCCAATGTGCCACTGCATATATGTGAACATATAGCACTGTATGCACCCCATACTGGTTCCTGCATAGAATTAACTGAGTACTGCTTTGAGCTTCCTGATGCATCACAGTGCAAACTCAGCCCGGTTCCTACCGGATCATCTTCACCGAAACATGGGCTGACTCTGCACTCAACTATGGAGACCCATGCAAGACAAAGTCTTGCTTGTCAAGCAGCAAACTCAGCTTGGAAGAAGGGCCAGCAGCTTCTTAAATCACTTCTCTATTCTTACAAACTCTCTCGTACAGGGAAGAAGTAGTGTCCCACGTGCTAGCTGAGATTGGGGTTTGAACTGAGGACTGAATTGGAATGCTTGAATTGAGCTGTGGGATGCTTGTCCATGTGGACATGAGGACTGCTGCTGGTGGGGCCACGGGAGGAGCGGGCTGCATCTATATGGGCTGTGTTAAATGAAGGAGCAACCACCTTTCCCTCTAACACATGTGAATTGCTTCAGTGTGTTAGATTGAAGCATGCTCTAGGATATCTTAACAGTGGCAGTGCCCTTTTCAAAATGCCTTTCTCTCCAGTGAGAACAGGGTTACTTCTTTTTTTTAAATGGATTTTGCTTCGGTTATCCTTACCTTTGTCCCTTTGAGATGTCGTTGCCATAATACGCTCTACATGGGGCTGTACGTTGAGCCTGCTCAGAAACTGAAGCTAATGCAGAACGCAGTGACCCGCTTATTAAGTAGTGTTTCACACTGGGAACACATCACACTGGTGTGCTGGGATCCGCACAAGCTGCCAATACGTTTTTGGATGTTGGTGTTAACCTATAAAGCTATAAATGGTTTGATACCTAGCCACTTGGGTCAGGAGAGAAGGCATGGTGCCTTTATTAATTATACAAACCTCCAGCTGAGCATGAATCTGCTTAGGCTTCTGGAAACGGTTCACACTGGGCATGTTCAGAGGCTTAATGTGGGCATTAACATACCCTTACATTGCATCGTTTAGTTTGTATGGCAGCTCCTATGCTGGTAGCAATACCTTCCCTTGCACCTACCTTTGATGTCACTGCTGCCACCTCTAAGGTTCTTTGTAGTGTTGCTGATCTGCGCTCTGGGCTTGGGATCAAAGGGCAGCCTTACCCATCCTCTAGATCCAGAGAAAGCCCCCATCCATGCCTAGAAGAAAGCTCATAAACTGGGGCACGTCAGTGTTTGCAGAGCTAGTGAGCAGGAAAATAGAGTGTGCTTAGTCAGAGGTACTTTCTGAATATGTCTGAATCTGAGGAAAAAGCCGCAAATTCAGGGTTGGTTTTCAGTTTTGATCAAAGTGGTTTAGGGTTTATGAAATGCCCTTCCTTGCCAGAACAGAACAAGTAACCCGCAATATTCAGCTATTATGTCTGCAGGCAGCTCTCCAGCTACTTCCTGCGTGTGTCCATGGTGTTTCTCATTGGTAATTACAGTAATATTTACGTCTCTTTGCATTTTTGTATGTCCTTTGTCAAGCTGATTAGAGGAGGCACAAAGCTGCCCTTTCATTAAAAAAAAAAAAAGCGGGGTCATTAGGAAGCTTGCTGACATCAACCAAATCGAGTTTCACCTCGTATCAAAATTTTAATAAATAAGTGGCGATGCTCAGTACGTTGCTTTAACATCCACTCAGCTTGCTGCATGCTTTGTACAATACAGCTTTTTCCTTTTTAATGCAAAACAATACTAAGTGAGTCAAGGGGAAATGGTATTTCATATTCAAGCCTTTCTTTTTCCACAAGCAGTCCTTAAAAAAAAAAAAAATCATCTAGTACCCAGTCACTCTGACTACACTTTTTGATTTTGCTGTTGTACATATCAGAGCCTTAAATCTAACATTTTCTTTTGCAGTACTGGAAATGTGAGGTGTGATTTAAATTTGTTTTTCTTGCAAATTAGGAAGAACGTAAAACACTGGCAGCTTTCCTTTTTGATGCCATCGACTCTATATAAAGTCAGGCTGGAAAAAGCCACAGGAGCAAAGAACAGGTGGGGAAAGAGTGACAGAGGATGTTTTGGAAGCGTAAAAGGCGTCTTTACAGCCAACAGACCAAAAGACTCTTGTTCCAGTCTGTATATCACTCCAATATTTATGACAACAGTTTACACTCTTGACTTCTGGTTTCTCTCTCAGAAATCTGTATTTAGGTTCGTAATTTTAAAAGCCTTCCCCTGCCAATTGCTTCTAGGACTGTGCCAGGTCCGTGCTCTTGATCTTGGGCTGGTTTAGTCACTAGCTTGGGAGTTTTCAGGGGAGCTGTAATTTGCGTGGTTTTTATAGATACCAGCAACAGCCAAACAGCAATCAAAGCAGCCCTGTCCAGATGTCCCGGCAGGCCTGTGGGTGCTGGGGACCAACAGAAACAGGTGAGGGTTGGTGGCAGTGCCCCAGCCACTGGTGGCTGCTGCTGTCTGCCCACACCAGTGACAAGCACTGCTCAGTGGCCGGTTCTCCCATCAAACCCTCACAGCAACCGTGCTGCCTGGGAGCTGCTGTACAGACCTGTGTCCTGGTGCACCCTTGGATGGGATTTTTTCCCTTTGTTTCATGCCTCTTCCTCTGGTTTTAAGGTGGTTGCTGATGATGGATGAGCAGCATCTTCCAAACAGATGAGGAGCCGAAGCAGCGGTCCTCTCTGCTGACCTCAGACCCCCAGCAGGGACTCACCCCATCGTGTGCTAGAACAAAAGTGACAAAACCATGCTTCTGGGCCAGCGGTGCTGCTGGGGAGCCGTAGCCTTGAGGAAGCAGTGGTGCTCCATCGCCATCTCTGGCTTCCTGCCTTGGAGGGTTTAAATAATCCCAATTGCCCAAACTTTCTGAGCCAAGCGGGCCCACTTGAGATCAAATCCTTACGAGCTTGTCTAATCAGCCCTTTCCCCTCCCTCTTTCTCTGTGTTTTCTGTCGCTGCCTCTTCACGGAGGCACTGGGATGTGCTCCCTGTAGAGGCTGCGTGCAAATCCTGCTAGTGACTTTGGGGGGGTTTCTGGCTGTAAGTTCAAGGTCTGAACAGATTTGCATCTTCAAGCACTTGTGCCAAGAATTGGGTTACTTTGATCAATTAAATTCCCTGTCAGTGAAAGAATAATAATGAAGGTTAGGGGGGCCGTGATCTGAAGCTCTGTCTGCAGAAGAGTATATCTTCCCACTGCCCCTGAATAGCACCAGCAGGCTCTCCTCCACCTCTTTTATGGATTTAATTCTCTTTGGGAAGCTAATCTCACCCCCACTGCCCTGGTACAAAACCCAAAGTGGCAATCTTGTGAAGCACAGAGAAGCAATTGGGGAAACGTAGCTTTTTATGATAATACGCAGGGAAAGTGACTTGTACCACTGCTCTTAAGAATGCAAACACGCTCCCACACAAGGACGGGATGAACAGCATGGCTTGTACCTTTCGGCAAAACAGCAATGTGCTGTTGCTGGGGCTGGGGGTCTCTCCCGGGGAATTGTTCATTGGCCAGCAAACACAGCTTTGGTTATACTCAAATGCTTTCGAGGTGTGGAGATGGTTTTCACAGAATCACAGAATGGTTTGGGTTGGAAGGGACCTTAGAGACCATCCAGTTCCAACCCCCCTGCCATGGGCAGGGACACCCTCCGCTAGCCCAGGTTGCTCAAAGCCTCATCCAGCCTGGCCTTGAACCCCTCCAGGGATGGGGCATCCACAGCTTCTGGAGACTTTGGCTAGAGAGTAGGAGATGCTACAGAGGGGCAGGAGGAATGGGGAAGGAAACATGGTGGTGGGGTTATGAAAGTGATGGGGGATGACCTTTGCCTCCTGCCCGGTGCCTCGGTTGTTTGTGACATGGTGTGTGTACATGATACTGTCAGCTCACCTGAATGGGAACCGCGAGCCTGGCAACTGTTGCTCTGAGTCAGCTTTGCTCTCTGGTCAGGGAATTTCTCACTCGGTTTCAGTGCCTGTGTATACAAAAGAGATGAAGGAAGGTGAAACCGCTCCCAGATGAAAGGACAGTGTTCATGTTTCTCCCCGAGCCTTGGCACTAGCAATGCCATGGCTGCAGTGTGAGCGGAGGACATCTCCAGTGGAAAGCCTTCATCTGATGGTGGCCTGCTCTCGCTGGGCAGCTCTCCTCCTGTGTCCTTTGTTCGGGGGGCTGTGTTGGCAAAGATGCTTTTCCTCTCCTTTTAGGGTCAGTTTTCTGTGCTCTGGGCTCCTGGAAGGGCATGGAGGAGGGGTGTGGGGCCACCTTGTTCTTCAGCAGCTCCACCCAAGATGGACATACACAGGTTGTGACACCACATCCCAAGCCATGTCTAAGCAATGCAGCCCTTCCCAGAGGTACCAGTTCTGGGGGGAGGGGGGGTGGACTGGGGTGGAGGGGACAGCAAGGCACAGGCAGGGCAGAGCAGCCCTGGCTGTGGGTTATCCTTGTGGTGTCTCCAGCTAAGGTGGCTCCTGAGCCAAAGCTCATCTCCTTTCCCTGTTCTCCAGCACAGAGCGGTCTCCTCACCCGAGGAAGCTGGATATAGTTATATAAGGAAGCTGAGGATAAATGTTTTAACGGGGCCTGCAGCAATAGGA